>CANUEP010038834.1:0-22651 GCA_947857235.1 Jatropha podagrica | reverse complement strand
TCGGTCCGAAAAAATTACTATACACGTCTAATATTTTATTTAATATTTTTGGAGCATGTTTGCACGATTTAGGTGGGTAGAAAATATTTCATGAATATTTTTGGAGAATTAAGGTATTTAATGAATAGTGATTTTTAGTGTAGTATGTTAAGGAATAATTGGGGAATTATTTTGTGGAATTAATTTAATTAATTGTTGGAGTTAGATGATAATTAGAGAGAATTATTTGAGGAATATTTAGAGTCATTGGATGAGAATACTAGAGACTTGATCATAGTCATTTATTTGGCATAAAAGAGAGAAGTCAAGTTTGACTTTTCTACTTAAAAGTTACCACTCATTAAGCAACACAATCTCTTTCTTCTTCTTCTTCTTCTTCTTCTTCTTCTTCTTCTTCTCCAACACCAACTTCTCCTTCATCTTCTTCTCCATTTCTTTCAATTTTTCTTACCTCTAAACTACCTGAAATTTCATGAATTAAACCAAAGTTTAGTAATTAAACCTTAGGAATTAAGTGAAAAGAGTAAGAATTTGGAGTCCTAAGCTAAGGAATTGGAGTTTTCACCAAGAACAAGTAAGTTGTGACTTTTAAGTTTTGTGAATTTATAAGTAGAATTCAAGGTTTAGGCATGTAATTGATGCATTAAATCATGCTTCGTTCATTTCTTTTGTTAATTTTGATTTTAATGTGCATTTTTCCTACTTTGAAGAAGTGGGAGAACCCTCCACCAAAGGGAAGGAGAAAGCCAAAGAGTGAGGCTTTCCAAGCTTCTACAAGCTTGATTAAGAGGTTAGTGCACTATTATTTCAATTCCCCTTTCATTTTCTTTAAGTTTCAATATTTAGGTTTTTGAATGATTTTTGCGTTCTTTTGTTGGGGAATTGCTTAATTGATTGTTTGTACATAGTTTTCCACGTATTCTAAGCTTGATGAAATGCTTGAGTGGGGAGAAGAACCATTTCCTCTTCTTTTCCCATGGATGGTCGAACCTCCTTAGGAGGAAGGGCCTTGGGTTTTGCTTCAAGCTTTGGTTTTCTTTTAGTTTTAATGTGTTTTTGAATGATTTTTAAGTGTGGTGGAGTGTTTAATTGAAAGGGAAACAACCGCTTTCCTACCACACTGAGAGTGGTTGAATCACTCAAGGTGAAGGGCCTTTGATTTTCTTAGGTTTCCATCCTTGAATTGAACTTTAATGAGTTTATTAATAAGTAACTTGATGATGTTTAAAACCTCTTCTTTGAATTTTAGTGTTTAAGCATTTTATTAAGACTTAAAGAAGGTTTGAATGTATAAAAATGGGTTTTATGGTTATTTGTCTTAAGTAATGAATTTAATGGTTTTGAGTAGTGATTTTAAGTTGGTAATTAAGACTTTTAATGGAGGAAGCCATTCCTCCTTTGTTTTCAATAAGAGGTCGAACCTCCTTTTATGAGTAAGACATGTTTTTGCCTTTGAAATGCTAACTTTTAAGTGTTTTGAGCTAAGCATGTCTGTGTATTAAGAAAGCATGATTTTGGTTTTAAATATTAAAAGAACTTAATGGGTATTTACAAGTTGTAAGTTAAGTAATTTTGAAATGATAAGTATTAAGTTGTAAAAGGCATTGTGTATAAGAAATAAGATCATTTGTAAAGGAATGGATTTATTTTGGACTCTACTATGCACGATTGAAATATATTATGATGAGATTGATTTCGATATGTGAGCATGCTCGAGTTATCAACCCATTCTATTATGTGGAGCTATGATCATATGCTAGGGTTATCGTCCCTTACAAATAGGCGAACGCACTCATTATGTGATGGGGGTGGCGCTTCCACAGGCCACGATTGTGTGATTGGGGTGGTGCTTTCACAAGCCATGATTGTGTGATGGGGATGGCACTTTCATAGGCCACGATCAAATTTGCTTACATTCATTCTGTATTAGTACAAGCCTTAACTAAGAATGGGATTTTAATTTGCTATGAAGAAACGAAGATACATTTGTATTTATGAACTTCTATACGATTTTCGAAATGTTTAAATTTAATTAGTATGACTTCGGTATTTAATTTATATATATTGATTTGAGTATTTTAAAGCATATTTATGACTTGTTATTTTGGTTATTCTTTATTATTTTTATTGATAATTATTTAACACCACTAAATCTTCCACTTAGCACATTGATTTTTATCACGTGCAGGTTAAGAGCGGTGGACACTACCCGAAGACTGGAGGAGTAGCATCAGAGTAAGAATATTATCTTTGGGTAGGACATATAGTAATTTGTGGATTTTGGCATGTATATAAAAATTGTAAATGATTGAGGTTGTATATATTAAGTTTGTAATTCATTAAGATGTTGTGATTAATTAAGCAATAACATCTTATTATATTTATGGTGTACGAATGTTAATAATTTAGTCCGCTGAATGAATTTTATAATATCATGATAGAACCTAAAATAATTGATGGACATTTAGAAGTGCTTAGGATTTGTTATATTGAATTGGAGTTTTGGGGTTTGGAGGAATTAATATTGCAAGTGTTTATATTTTCTTTGTGTGGCAAGTAAATTTTTAGGAAAAATTCTTGCAAATTTTTCGTAGGAATTTTCTTAAATATTATTTTTAAATTTTAATTACTTGCCTCTTTATGAAAATTTAGCCACTTTTAATATATGATCTAGAGTTAAATAGTAAGATAAGACGGTGCTCCAACAATGAATGTAGCATTCGTCGTCTAGTCCTCCGGGATTAGGCGGCAGGTGTTACATAACTAACCAATATCCTCAATTTATTTTCATGGTCTAATACTAACCAAAGTTAACTCAATTCTCACATTCAAACTTACATTACATTCTTAGATTATAACAAGCATAATTAAGTGATAGTTCTCAATTAAGTTCAACTGAACATAATTCATATCTAATGTATTCTCCATTGATGTTCATATGATACTTTAGTCTCATTTAAAGAGGATTCTAAGGAAAACCACATTAAAGATACATTAGGTATGCAAGTAGAGGGTTTAGGAATCATTAGAAGGTAAAAAATACAACATAGCATTGAAAGGGACAGTGGAGAGCACAGGCATGGCCATGCTAAAAGGGTCACAAAATTCACCTATAGTCAGTATAAAGCACGGGATGGGCGTGCTACATAGCATGGCCATGCTAGAAAGTCAGTTTCAGCAGTACACAACACGAGCTAGATGTGTCGAAACCAGTTTTACTATTTGATTCATAAATTGAGCTATGATTATCTAAATTCAACACAAGATGATGCATTGGAAAGCTAATAAACAAATCTACAACTTTTATAAAGGACACTATTGAAATCTAGGCATCTTAGATGCCAAAATAAGCAATCAATCTGAATATATAGGTTTGACACCATGACAGATCAGTTCTGGTATTTAGATAATAACCTGAGCTACATGCATCCAAATTAGACACAAAAAGATGTTCTGGAAAGCTAAGAACTAGAGCTAAAACTTTTTTGAAGAGCTTAAATACAGATAAAAAATTTAAAGGGTTCAAAAATAAGTTCTAAATAAAACCAATAACACACATAGCATCGAAGTTTATCAATTCAAGCAATTTACACAAAATTGGCAATTTCTACACTTAAAAACATCAGTTCTCAAAATCAATAAATGAGAAAATAACGATGTTCATAATCAACAACACCAATAATTAAAATCAAAATAAACTTATAATTGCAAAGTACAAACCTCAAAATTACACAATAGTAACCTAACTTCACGATGAAGCGTTCCCTTTGCCCTTGTCAACCTTAAAAGGTTCACCCCTTTCTATGGGCATGAAAACAAAAACAAAACATAAAAAAAAACCATTAAGGATTCTCAATCTCTTAACAACACTAATTCAAAAATACGATCAGATTGGAAAACAACACATGGATTGCAAAAATAAAATCTTACCTTGATTATGGAATGCCTTCAATGATCACAACCTAATTGCACCTTAAACTTCTAGCTTAAATCACCACTCTAATACCATTTACTCTCTCAACTGGTTATTTGATTATAGATTCTAACAATGGAATTTGTAGGGATGGGAGATGAGCTTCTTCTTCTTCTCTCTCTCCCTTTCTTTTCACTCTTTTGTGTGTGTGTGTTGGTGAAGATGGCAGCACTCTCATCTAAAATGAGGATGTCAACCACTCTTTTTAGGTTTAGGGTATTAGTTTATTTTATTTTGTTTTATTTTTTTCTTTTTTTTCTTTTAAGCCCACAATCTAATAAGCCCAATCATATAACCCAAAATCCATTTAATAAAATACCGACAAATAGATATTAATTACATACATATATAACTATATTTTAAGTAATCCCTTTTTATAATAATACTTAACAAGAATAAATAACTCATATCTTGAAAATCAAATCTCAATCCCAAAATCTTGGTGCAATTAGAACTGTATCACATTAAATTCCATAACTAGGCTTTCTAAGGTAAAGCTTTACAATTTGTAATCCAGAAATCATTTTATGCATGAACAATCAAGAAAATAACATGCAATGCATAAATCACTATATAGACTCAGCAGTAATGGAATAACCTATCCAACGTTCCAAAAATTAGGGTGTTACACTGCACATCAGTCAAGTATCTTATAATGAAATTTTACTCTTAACTCTGGTGATATTGTGGTAGTCAGAGGCAATTAGAAAATTGCTAAGAAGCCATATGTAATGATGCTCAAATGAGTACAACTCACCCACCCCCTCAAGATGATCCTAAATTCTAAACCCGAAGAGTCGACCACAAGCCTATGCAAGCCCCAAATGGTAGTGCCAGTCAATATCCCAAGAGATTGAACGGAGCTAAATCCTGAACCTGAAGGCACACCATTAGACATCATAATTGAGGAGAGCAAGACCTTGAAGGTGGGAGCCAATCTCCTAAACTAAGTGCTCACCTTTATAGAAAGAGGTACTGAGAAGAAACAAGTAGAAATTTGTCTGGACAACATCTGATATCAAGGGAATTGATCCAAACACCATAACTCATTAACTCAACATTGATCCAAACACCATGACTCATTAACTCAACATTGATCCAAGCACCAAACCTGTCAAATGAAAAAGGAGGAATCATGCACCAACCAAACAAAAGGTAATTGCAGCAAAAATTGACAAACTCATTAATGCAAGTTTCATCAAAGAAGTCCACTACCCCGAATGGCTGGCAAATATAATCCTTATCCCGAATTCAAATGGCAAGTGGCCCTCTATGTTGACATCATAGATTTAAATAAGGCATGCCCAAAAGATCCTTATCCTCTTGTGAACATAGACCAGTTGGTAGATTTGACGGCAGGGTATGAAGATATAGTTTCATGGATGCTGTAGTAGGATACTACCAGATAAAAATGAACCAACCAGACAAGGAAAAAACTACTTTTATTATTGATAGAGGAGTATACTGTTATGAAGTAATACCTTTCGGCCTGAAAAACGCATGAGCCACATACCAGCCATTAGTCAAGACAATGTTCAAAGAACAGATCAGCAAATCCATGGAGGTATACATGGACGATACGATAGTAAAAAGAAAGTGAGCTGAGGAACACGCTAAAGACCTATAAAAGGCATTAGGTATTGTCTAAGTATAATATGAAACTTAACATAGATAAATGTATTTTTGGTGTAACTGTGTAACACCCACCGCCCATCCCAGAGAACTAGATGACGGATGCCACATTCAGTGCTAGAGCACCGTCTTATGTCACTCACTAACTCTAAATCATATATTAGAAGTGGTTGGATTTTCATAAGGAGACAAGTAATCTAAGATTTAAAAATAAAGTTTAAGGAAATTCCTACGAAAAATTTCGCAAGAGTTTCCCCTAAAAATTTACTTGTCACCCAAAGAAAATTTATACACTTCCAATATCAACCTCCAAACCTCAATTCTAAATTATTATAAAGATCACGTAGCACTTCTAAAGGGTTGCATTAATTCAATTAATTACCAATATAATATTCCACCATTTACACAAAAAATGTATAGTTCATCATTCATACCAAAAATATACATCATCATTCATGCACCGTACATGTAATCAAATAATGTTACTTTAATATCCACCAATCTCATTATTTATATTCTCAATATTTACAAACCCAATATTGCTACTATAAGTCTATACATGCCATAACTAACAATAGTTTACATATCCTACCCAAAAACTATACTTCTACTCTGATGCTGCCACTTTGGTCTTCATATAGCATCCACAGCTCACAACCTCACCCACAGCTCACAACCTGCATGTGATAAAAATCAACACGCTAACTGAAAGACTTAATGGCGCTAAATAATTATAAACTTAAATAACCAAGAAATACCAAGATAACAAATCTCAATTATGTTTCAAAATACTCAATTTCAAATATATATATTAAACACTGAAAATGTACTAGTTAAATCCGAATATTTCAAAAAATCAATAAAGAAATTTACACCTTAAAAATTTATACCAAACTCAAAATAAATAAGAAATATCACATATACCAATATATATATTTTCAGTTTCTTTATAGTGAAATAAAATTTCACTTTTCTTTATTAAGGTTCACAGGTATACCGAATGAATGTAAGTAGATTCGATCGTGGCCTGTGAAAGCGCCACCCAACAAACACACAATCGTGGCCTGTGGAAGCGCCACCGTGGCCTATGGAAGCACCACCCACCAATCACACAATCGTGGCCTATGAAAGCACCATCGTGGCCTGTGCAAGCACTATCACAAATAATAAGTGTGTCCGCCTATTTATAAGGGCTGATAACTCTAGCATATGATCATAGCTCCACCAATCAGAATGGGCTGATAACCCGAGCATGTTCACATATCGTAATACATCTCATCATACCAAATTTCAATCATGTATAATAGAGCCCAAAATAAATGTATTCTTCCACAAATAGTCTCATTTCTCATTCACCATTTTTTATCCAAAAACATTTTAAAATTAACACTTATTACGTATACACAAAATATCTCATAACTTAAACATATTTCTCACAAAATTTCATAAACTTACAACTTACTAAAATTATCACATTCTCCCTTTTTTTATATTTAATAAAATAAATTCAAATGGACATATTCAAAATAAATATACTTAATATAGTATAAAGTACTTAAATCAAGAAATTTTTGGCATTTTCATAAACCTGACCTTTGCTATGTTCTCAGGGTATAACTGAAGTTCTAGGACTTAAAATTGAGTGAAATTAATTTATTAGAAAGATAAGATAAAATTCTACAAATGTCATGAAGGGACCATAGTCCATATCATTTTCTAAGAGGGTGAAAGAAACCCAAGAACACAAACCAACAATTCAAACATGATTCAGGACAACCAGTTTTGGTATAAAAATCATAAGTTGAGCTATAGGCATTCAAATTAGACACAAGAGAATGATTTAGAAAGCTAAAAAGTAGAACTACAACTTTTATGAGAATATAAGGCATTATCTTGCCATTTTAGTGGCCAAAATGGACAATCAATTCAAATTTACAAGTGAGACACCATAACAGAACTAGTTTTGGTATTTAAATTATAAGTTGAGCTACAAGTATTGGAATTGAACATAAGAGGATGTTTTGGAAAGCTGAGAAATAGAGCTACAATTTTCATGAAGAAGTTAGAAATGGATGGAAATTATAAAAGGGTTAAAAATGACTTTTAGTCCCACCTAAATACACCTCTAACATCAAAATTCATCAATTTAACCAAAACATATAAAGTTCTCAAAATTTCTTCAAAAACCTAAAATTGAAAACTTAAGAAAATGAAAGGGGAATGGGAATATTATTGCACTAACCTCTTGTTGAAGCTAAAACAAGCTTAGAACCTCTACTCTTTGGCCTTCCCTTTGCCTTTGGAGGATGGTTCTCCAACCTCTTCAAGTAGGACAAATTCTCATTAGACTCAAAATATAATATAGAAAATGAAAGGAGCATGATTTAATCCATTAGTTCCATGTCTAATCCTAGAATTCTACTTAATAAATCACAAAACCCAAAAATCACAACTTACCTCTTCAATGGCAACTTCAATTCTCTAGCTTTGGAACTCCAAATTTAAGCTTCTACTACTTGATTCTTATGGTTTAGTCACAATTTTATAATTTAATTAGGTTATTTAGTGTTGATTTGTGGTAGAAGAAATGAGAGAAAGGGAGGAGGAAGAAGGTATGAAAATGGAGTGGGAGATGATGGAGAAGAAGAAAGAGAAAGTGTTGGTGACTTAAGTAGCAAAGTCAAACTTTGCTTCTCCTTTTATGCTAAATCAATGGCTATGATCAAGTCCTAGATAATCTCATCCAACGGATCTAAATAGTCCTCAAATAATTATCCTTCAAATATTATTTAACTCCACAAATTAATTAAATTAACTCCATAAAAATAATCCTCAATTATTCCTTAATATAACACACTAAAAATAATACTCATTATTTGCCGCAATTCTCTAAAAATATTCATGAAATATTCTATACCCACCTAAATCATGCAAGCATGCTCCAAAAATATTAATTAACATAATACACACACATAGTAATTTTTTCGGACCGAAATAACACTAAGTCCTGGAATGATGATATTATTCACAGACCGGTAAATCACTATTACCGACACTGAAAAACAGGCTATTACAAACTGCATGAGAATTCCTAAGGTTCATGATATCATAGAGTGGAATCGAAGCTAGTCCAAAAAAAAAAAAAAGCAGCGATCAAAGCCATGACACCTCCAAGAAATATTAATGAAGTGTAACAGCTAAATGGGAGAATAAAAGCTTTGGGCACATTCATATCGTGCTCAACCACGAGGTGCATGTTATTCTATCAAACCCTGAAAAAAATGAAATAATTTCAGTGGTCTGAAGAATGTCAGAAAGCCCTCGAAGAGTTTAAGGGATTCCTAAGTTCCCTTTCGCTCCTCAGTCAACCATAGAAGGGCGAATCTCTATATTTGTACCTATTAGTCACAAGCACAACTATGGCCTCAGTATTAGTCAGAGAAGAGGAAGGAGAGTAATTTCCCATATGCTATGTTAGTAAAGTGTTACGAGGTGCAAGACTCAGATATCCTAGAATTGAGAAGCTGACATTTGCTTTACTCACTCATCCACACAGCTAAGGCACTACTTTCAAGCACACAACATAGTGGTTAGAACAAACTTCCCCTTGAAAAAAGTGCTTCACCGCACAGAAACTTTAGGTAGGATGGTCAAGTGGTCCATTAAGCTAGGGGAGTTTGACATATAACATGCACCCCGCCAAGCTTTAAAAGCACAAACCTTAGCCTACTTTGTGGTAGAAATGACCATGCTAGAGATACTGAACACATCGAGTACTTATTCACCCCCATGGAAGATGCACATAGACGAAGCCTATTGATCAATGGATGTAGAGATGAGCATCATCTTAGAAGGACCAAATAGAATACACCTCAGTTATGCCTTATAGTAGCCTTCCCATGCACCAATATGGTTGAATACGAAGCACCAATTACTGGCCTAAAGATAGCTGTGGAAGTTCGAACAAAAGATATCATAATCTTCTCTAATTCATAGCTAGTAGTGAATCAAGTGTCTGAAAAGTTTGCAATAAATGAACCCTTTATGAGCAAATACCAAACTTTGGTGAAGCACTTGCTAAGCTAGTTAGAGAATGAAGAAGGTAAGTGGGAAATCAGGCAAATCCGTCAATCAGAAAATCACGACGTAGTCGCCAAAGCCATTTCCAAAAATGAAGAAGTGCCGACAAGTGTTTTGATTAAGAAATGAACATGCCCGAGTATTGACAGTGAAGAAACATTCCCTCTATTGGCCAAATCAAATTGGATGACGCCCATAATCAAATATCTAGAAACATGCGAGCAAACACCAAAGAGAAATAAAGCATTAAAGGTCAATAGTCAAGCAACAAAGCACTCTTTAGAACGAGGAGTACTATACAGAAGGTTTAAACCACACCCTTGGGTGAGATATATAAACGAAGAAGAAGCCAATTGTGTCACTCAAGAAGTTCACGAACGGTTTTGTGGGGCACATGAAGGAGCAGATGCTACTCTAAGGAAAATACTTTGGCTCGACTGTTACTGGCCCACCAAGGAGTGAATATGCAAAGCCGCATTTATAAAGATATTTGAATATCATTCTTTGGTCATGAACATTATTGAAACTCTGAAGAGCCTTCCAAATATTATAGATTCCTCAAAGTAAGAGTTCGAGATAAACGATCTTTGAAATATAAAGTTTTGTATCGGCTTGAAGATGGAACATTTTATAAATGAATTTCTTGTCCATTAATCCACATATATGACTAAGTTATTAAAATGATTTTATGTGGATGATAATAGTTGTAAGGTCCATGATTAGAAGATGACTATTTTCCACTTTGAGAAAATTATGAAGAACTTCTTAATTCTAAAGTACCATCGTAGTGCAATAAAGGCTCTATTGTATCTTGCTAGTTATATGACTTAATATAAGTATTTTTTTAAAAAAATTATTCACAAAATATAGTTCTTCTTGAAAAAAACAAAGAATTAAACGAAGTTAAACATATGCATATGATATATATATATATATATATTTATATATTATATTACAACTAACATGTCAAAATCAAATTTGATTGATTATGAAAATGCAGGTGATTTATCCAACCCATAGTATGTTAGATTAAAGACAAACTATTTCATTTACATGTGGATGTACAATTATATTATGATATTCAAGAGACAAAGTATTGCGGATACTTTTAGCCATGCATAAATTTTAGCAACTCATGAAAAATGATAAGAATATATTTGATTGAGGTAAGTATATGAACATGTTCAAAATACGTACAGTCTATTTATCCAAAAAGAAATTTCTATAAAATTATAAGAAAACAATGCTTCATATGTACATCTCTCTTGAAGAAAAGATATGTTGAAGGAGACAAGAAAAATATAATTCATCAAAATTTTTCTTTGCTCATGACCTACAAAAGGAATGGTGATATGATGTTTAATGGATTCACTTAAGGAACCATATTGTTTATTGGCTCATCAAGCACTTCTCACTACAAGTTCTGAAGGTGCAAAATTAGAATGCATAAAATCGAAAAATCTCAATTGATATCTTTTTTTAAGGGAGAAAATATGCATTATACTCTTTTTTCTTTAACTATAATTTTATCTCACTGGATTTTCTTAGAAAGGTTTTAATGAGACAGTATTTCAACGCATAATTAAGAAAATGATAATATACTCTTTTTCATTCACTAAAATTTTTTTTCACATGGTTTTTACTTAGTAAAATTTTATTAAGGCATCCAAGGAGTGTCGATGTCCTACGTGGATTAGAAATCAATATTCCTATATAGCACAAAGATCTATATTTCTAATTAGGGTATCACTCGAGCGCTAATACATATGTGGCTTCTCGTTAATTACAAAGACGCTCTTATATTTTATATCTCTATTCTTTCTCTTTATTCTTTCTACTTTTCTATTATTTTATAACACTTTTAAAACTTCCAAAAATTTATCTGCCCAAATGAAAGGTGAGTTGTAGTGAGCACGAGGATTATAAATATGCCAAACCACTTGTTACAAACATTTATTTGCCCAAATGAAAGGTGAGTTGTAGTGAGTACGAGGATTATAAATATGCAAAATCCTTTGTGAAATACTCTATGTTCAATTCATTTGAATTTGTTCAATAAATTTAACGAGTTAAACTTAAATTCGAGCATACCCTTAAAAGAGCTAAATTAAAGCTAACTGTTTACGGCCCCGATAAATGCCATCTTCATGGTCTTGGCTTGGGTATATCGCGTTCCTAATGCCCCTTTCGACTCCTCAATGGTAGCACTTGGTGAAGGGGATGGTAACTTCCCCCATTTCTCTTTTTCTTAATTATTCTATTAATTTTTAATCTACTACCATTATTTCAGCTTTAAGCTCTAAGGTAATCTCTATTAAAAAATAAGTTCAACACGCTCTCTGCATCCAGCATTTCTGTTTATCTTTTTTCACAAAATTTTAAATTTTCATTCAAATTTCCTTTCATTTTACTATAATTTAATTGGATGTTAATATTAAATAATTATAAAATCATCTTTACGCATCATTTACAACTAAAACAATATATTAAAATTTAAAATTAAAAGATTATCTCTAGGTGCAGAAATCTATCCAATCTTTTTTCTTTTCTATATATCGATCGACTCTCTTTTTTCTTGACTTATCTCTCTTTATTGTCTCCTTTTTTACTTCTACTATTGTCATGCTTATCACTGTCATTTTTCTAAATGGGTAATTCTCTTCTTTTCCATTCCTTTACGTGATTTGATCTTTTTTTTTTTTTTTCTTTTTAACATGCTATTGATTTCTCACTAATAATAATTAGTTCTTTCTTTGTCAATAATAGCATTCCCTTTCACTTGAATACCATTTGTTGGTCCTTTACTCTTTCTTTTATGGTTGGTTTTCCAGATCATTCGAAATCAATTGCTAATCCCAACTATACGTGCATTAGAGGCTTATGGTTACTAAGTATTAAATTGTTGGTCAGCGAGAATTGAAATATTTATATTTTTAGTATATTGATTTATAATGTATATTTATATTTTCATGTTTTGTTAGAAATATGTATATTTGTAATCTCAAATTGATTTTGAGAATGGTATTGAATAATATGATTTCATTCAATATTACATTACATAATATATTACATACAAAGCTTTGGCATTTGTGTATAGATTCCAATGAACAAGAAAAATGGTCAAACAGTTATGATTTTCTTCTAAAGTGAAAAAATATTGCTGGAAATGTGCCATATTTACTAGCATTCTTGTGCATGTTACTGATTAAGGTGTGGTTTGAGAGTCAAATAGAGCCATTTCAGGACAAAAGGTGGAATACAATGGAGCATTTTCCACTAAACAGGCGAGTTTTCTTCAGAGATGTAATAAAGAGGGAAGTAAGGAAAGATCTTGAAGTTGAACCCAGCCCGTGGATAATGCATCAAACATACAAATACCATGTATCTGGATCTCGGTTTATTCCTGTACACATCTAGAAAATCTCGAAAAGGCAACAGCTATCAAGTCTTAACTAGAAGAAACGATATAATTTATTGTTTAATAATAATAACTATCACTCCAACTCACACAATGCGCGAGTCTTTACCAAGTTATAAATAAAAACTGAATCAAAATAAACTCCAATGGAGTTTCGAAAAAAAGCATATCAATTCACTAGATGAACATAAAATCATAAACTAAAACGCATTATTACCTAAAGAATGTAAAAACCTTAACTTAGACCCATCCAAAACAAAACAAGTTGGGAAAAAAAAATTTTGTACTTTCAATTTAATTTGAAGGCAAACAGACGAGAGCGTTCCAAAAGATCTAATGGATTATACTTACAGCAACTTTCCATTATAAACAAGTGAATTCTATTATAAGATCATTTGAATTTAAATTCCATCACATGAATTTTTGAAGTTTGTATTGTGGAGGAAGTAAGCCTTCAAACATCCAAATTGAGACTGGACACTCATATTTAATAATATGACCATTGATTATGTAACTGTTACAGCAAGAACGTTACAAAATTAACCTTTGATTATGACATGTACATACAATCTGGTCAAGAGGGGAACAGACAATGAAAATAGACTAGAAATAGATTGATGCTAACAGCACCTATTACTAGTACAAAATCTTGTCTTCAATGGACAATCAGGTACTAGAAATTCTCACAAGCATATCAGAAATTGAGGAATGCTTCTAAACAGGTTGTGCATCAGGACACTGAACTTGAAAAATCGATTGCCATCAGTAACTGAAAAATGGATGCTACTGCTTTTTCGACAAAGTCATTCTTCATTCAGACTCAGAAAGCAGAATAGTTAGAGAAAATGTTCACTAAAAGTTGACACAGTCAGCAGGTCATTTGAGTTTCTACTTTCTTAAAGGATAGAATTTCTTCCATCCAAATTACTATCATCTTTGATTGAATTTATCCGGTCCTGCCTGCATCTGATGCTGCCATTACAAAAAAACTAAAACTAAGAATCATATTGTTCTCAACTGCTGAAAATGCAACCATGTGATTAGAACGAATTAATTGCAATCTGATATTTAGAGTAAGCACAGTTTAAGATCAGACATTGATAACTTGTTTGAGAGGGTGGAACAAGTTTCTAACTTTTCCTAGTCAGAAAGACCTTCACTATCAACGCACAAGGAATAAGTTGGGATTACAGTGTAATTGAAGGAATGCCTTCACATTTCTTTTTGAAAACATTTTATTTTTATTTTTTCACTTTTCGAAGAGCACATTTTAGAGTCCCACAAGAGGTGACATAAAATAGTAAAATACTAGTTTCTTAGCAGTTAAAACCTTACCAAGCCACATCGACTATGCATACATGCATGCACATACACATGTAAGATTGAGAGAATTATAGTGCCCAAACAAACTAAAAATTATACATTCATAGTCATAGAGTTGTAGTCGCCAGAAAAATTCCTTCCAAAAAGCAAAAGTAAAAATATTCAGACTTAAGAACTGTAAATGATACTGCAGAAGATGTCATTTTATCATTAAGCATGTATTGTTATTTTCAACTCAGTGCATGCTAACTTAAATTGCAATAAGAAATTTCCGTGGTAAACTGTCAATCACTTTAGATTCAGATACATTCAAAGCCTTACCTGAGCTGCATATGCTGAGCTATCAGCCAGGAACTTAACAAACTCTTCCTTCTTTCTCTCAAAATTCAATTTTGCAGCATTCAAAAGTGCCTGTTCTCGCTTAACATCCTCCATCATTTTGTCCTTTTGCCATTTCATCTCCTTGAGCTGCTTCTCGGTTTCCCTGTAGTTGTCAGGTAGCTGTGATGCCAAAGAAGCTTTTGGAAATCTCACATCCACATCATTCCTGCACATTCAATTTCCATTACAGAATATAGTCAATGAAAAATAATATACAAAAACAAATTTTTGAACTCTTAAATGTAGGAGTGAAATATGTTATCCACTTGTAAAATATAGATATATGATGCAGAGTTAAAAACAATCTTAATGCTCAGCATGCCAGACAAAACACATGAAAAACAACCAAATACCAATCTTTTTTTATTATAGATTTTGGAATATTAAAACCAGAAAGTCGAAGCATAATTCAACAGCATGGACATGACATAACCTATTGTGACTCTGAAAAGTCCTCTCTTAAAACTTTTGAATCATGTGAATGCAGAAAACATATTTCCATGTTCAAACTCATGACAAAGATACAGTAAAATAATGAAAATCAACATAAGATGCAATAGGAAACAACACACCATTTTGCTTCTGTCAGAAAAGCCCTTTACCTATTGCCTAAGGAAAAGAAACCGGTAGCCTTAATCATTCCTCCATCCAATGAAATGGCTCCATCACTTATACAAGGAAGAGCAAGTAACATTTCTTCTCTACTTTTATAAACTTGCAGACGAGAGAAGAGGCTATAAAATAGAGTCTCCCTGAGGCCATGTCCACTGGATGTAACATAAAACAAGTTTGTACAATCAACATCGATCATATTTACAGCAAAGCCGATAAACCCAGGTGGACACTCCCCATTAGGCAATTTTGGCTTTAGAAGATCAAGCCTCCTTTGTGGGTCATCAGTCACAAACTCACCGCAGAAAGGTCTACAAAACAGAAAGAGAATTGTCTTTGGAATTTTTACAACTAATCTTCGAGATTACAAAAGACAATGTAAGAGATTCATGCCTTAAATGTTCAAGACAAATTACAAGAAATCGACCATCCAGAGCCCTCCCAATAGAGGCACCAAGGCCATGAAGACCAGAGTCATTATTTATTTGTCCTTCTTTCCCATATGCTTCAAGAGCTGCAATACCTTCATAAGTCTTACAAACAATTGCTAGCATGGTATCGACTCCTAAATACTCTGAAAGAAGCCTGCAATCAAACAAGAATATCAAAAATCAATCAAATAACAGTTCAGAGAACTAACAATCAAATTATAGAGATACAATTAAGATAAACTATCAATTAGATGGAGGGCAGAGAGGTTAATTCAATCATTTAGGCCAAACACTAATCAGCTCTCTCTCATAATTGTAGAGAACTTAAATTGAACACCTATTTCAGAACCGTGCATGGCGTACTTGCATCAGAAATGAATTCCGAATATCCTATTTCATTAATTGACATACTGCTCTTTGTTATTTCATAGGCAAAACAACACAATAAACATCCAACATGAGGTCAAAACAGTGAAAAATCAACAATTTTTGGATATTCTTAACACTTTTTGCATGTTTCCATCTGACCTGCTAAGGTTATCATCATCTACTTTGCCAAGTGTAGCAACAATACCAAGAGCATCCTTGGTTAAAGCAAGATGAGAAGCATTTGTGCCATGGCGCAATCTTAGCTGGCACAGAATTCCTGCTGCAGATTTTTCATGCCGCAGAATCTGTTCTGTTGTTTCCTCCTCACTCTGACTGGAGGAATGCTGATGGTTTTCAGTATTAGGTGGCATTGCAGAATGATACTTACCAAGAATAACTGAAAGACAAGTTGTCAGTGGAGAAAATATTCAGAGGAAAGAAAGAAGTAAAATACACCATAAATGATAAAGTGATAATACAATGCCGATTTCCAGAATAATTTAGGGTTCTGAATTCAATATATTTGTTTCCATATTTAACAACCTCGACCTGAAGTTGACATCATTATACTTCCGTCCACATATTTTGGAGTTTATATCAACAGAAAGTTTAATGACCAAATGCAACCTCTAGGTATCTATACAAAACTAATTTTAAAAATTAACAGAGATAATGTCTATACATAACAGGTTCTAAGCAATGCAAGAAGGTAATCTTACATTGGGAGAACCTAGCATTCATGACCTACAACTGAAAGCATGTGATACAGCTCAATGTAATCGTTTTGGTAGTAGCTTAGCTGCACATGAATATTGAAAATGTTGTCTCATGACATTATGTTGAAGTGGTAAATTGTATCCTTATATGTACTTTCATCTAAGTTAATTGCATGCGATTATCACTTTTCATTAGGTCTGAAAACCTCAAGGATTCAACTTCAATCATAGGCATAAAAATACAATTAAAAGTACCTTGCAAATCAAGAATGGAATCTTCTAGTTTGCTTTTTTGATTTTTCAGAAATTTTATATTATCCTCATGCTGCTTGATTTTGAGTCCTAACATATGTAGATCATCTTGAAGTTTCTGCAGAGGTCAAATCATTCAAAAGTTAGTTTTTGGCCAATTTCCATGCAACTAATTTCATACAGAAACATTCTACAAGTTTTTTTTTTTTTTTTTTTTTTTTTTTTGACAGACAGAGTAGAATAAAATTGTATACAAGTTGTCACTTCAAAACCTTAGAACTGCATATGATGGATTGTGCATGCATCAATTCACCATTTTGCACTTGATCTATTGGAACAATACTAGTTTCTTTCTGATCCACTTGCATTAGTGCCGGTGAATCCTGCAGAAAACATCTCTTCATAAAAATTGAAAGTTACAGAATTTAGAAAAGAGAACAGTTCTCAGATCCACAGGCTTTATTTCCTTATGACTTAATGACAAGAAAAGTAATTGGAAGCCATTCCCCGACATAAATTAGTAATGAATCACAGATCTGCCCAGTACCTTTACAACACAAGGGTGGGAAAAGAATGTTTCCCAATAAAGGAAATACTCATTGTCATCTTGAGAAAATGGAATTGTACCAAATATAAAGCCGCTGAGGCCTGACAATTCAACGATGATTTCAATGTTTTAGGAATGAAATTCAGGAATTTTCAGGCTGTTTAGGCCTTCAAAAAAATAAATAAATAAAATTACGAGAATACATAGCTGCAAACTATTGGCCAATTAAAAATTTTAAGATCCTTTGTGTCTCTAGTGCTCTAACTATGGGAAAATGAAATAAGATTCAAGTTAAAATTAAAATCTTGGAAGTCTTGTGCCATTACAATGTTGAAGATTATAAGATGAAAGTTG
Organism: Jatropha podagrica; assembly: GCA_947857235.1. NCBI lineage: Eukaryota > Viridiplantae > Streptophyta > Magnoliopsida > Malpighiales > Euphorbiaceae > Jatropha > Jatropha podagrica. Next base: position 4,563 of record CANUEP010038834.1, on the reverse strand, counting down.
TGACAGCCCTTAACCATTTAGTACTCACATCCCATCTAAAAGGAGACAACAAAAATTGTATGGAGCCACATTTGTTTTATTTCCAAATTCATATAATCTTTATTCATGAGTTAAACTTTCTTTGACAACATCGACGCGAACTTGTATAAATGATTTCCACATGCTGCATATTCGCCCATGTCGGGAGTCTACCAACTTACAAACTGCCCTTTCAAATTACAAATGCCTTCAACAAAACGAATGATTTCAACAATAATTTTCAAAAACATCCCATCATTTTGATTGCGACAAATTTTAACCAAAAGCAATTAAGAAAGAACAAAAAAGGAAGTGAAATTCAATTAAGCTAAAAGTTCAATGAAGGCTGACTGGTCCCATCAAATCAAAGTATATGCTCATGACCCAAATTGCCAAAGTTCCATTGGACATTCATAACAAATGACATTAATATTGAAGCATTATTCATCAAAGGATACTTGCATGATTTTCACAACGAATCACATGAAAACTTAATATAAAACGCATTTGAAGACTCTGAAGATACCAATTTCACTAAAAAAGCTCAGAAATTAGAGAAACGCGACACAAACTAACGCAACTTCAGCTTTGCAATATGTCAAGCACACTAAAAACAAGTGCATGCAAGCTAAACCCTAACACTTTTGATGGTTTCCGAAACAATGTGGGGAAAGTGTAGAAAAATCGGTAAACGACAGGTAGAAATTAATTACCAGCAGGTGAAGAATTGTCAAAAATATTGCTATTTCTTTTCCATTTTCCATTAGTACTTTGAAGAAATTTCTCGGCAACCGAACAAAAATTAGAAAATTTTGAAAAGAAGGCCGTAATAATGAAATGAGGTACCTGGTGATTGGATTGATACATCGCTGGGTGCATTTAGAGAGTTTGACTCTGTCTCTCAGCGTTTCTCTCTCTTTCCCAGTTTTTTAAGTCTGCTCTTTGCACTCTGCTTTCAGCTTTTGGCTTCTGTAGAGGCCACCTATTTCAGCTTACCGGCTGGACATAATTCGGGTCAAACAAAAAAATCAAACCAAATCGATTGATTTTATTCAATTTGGTTCAATATTAAAAAGTCTGTTGTTTGAATTTGATTTTCATAACAAAAATTCGAAATTTTTTAAGTCTAATTCGATATTTGTTATGTAGTGACGTCTAACAACCCAAAAACTTCAACTAAAATTGAAAAGTTGAACCCAACCAAAATTGCATTAGATCAATTTTGATTTAATTCGGTTTGGTTTTATTAAAAACTAGTCAAAAAACCGCATTATAGCTGATTATATTATCATTTTTTATAAACTACTATGAATTATCAAAATATTAGGAATAACAATCACTCTACTTGTGAATCAGGTAATGTATTGCTTGATATTATCACGGTATGAAGAACAGGAGGTTTTAAATTCGAGTTATCTCAACCACAATTGATAAAAATTAACCATATGTTGAAACCCAGCAAATGACTATTGTTGAAATTAGGGGTGAGCAACTAGCAAGGTCGGGGTTTGACCCGACCCGATCTGAAATACAAATCAAACATTCATAATGAACAAATCATAACACAATCAAACCATAATACAAACCATAATCAAACCATAATTTTTCATCTTTAAATCATAACAAAACCATAGCAAATTAAAAAGTCATAGTTAAGTATTTAATATACATCATAGAAATAAAAATATAAAAACTTAAACTAATTAATTATAATTTTAGTTGCTTAAGAAAAAATACATATCATCTTAAAGAAAAAATCAATTTCGATTTGGGATTTTTAATTTTACAAGTAAAAGGAGAAATAAAGGAATGTAGTCATGTGAGGAAAAACATTATTTTTATTTTTTTTTTCAGGTCGGATTAAATAAGGTATTTAACCCATTCACCCAAACAGAATAAGAGATATACATCCCTCAAATAGCCTAACCCGACCTGAACCGAAAAATCAATTATAACCCTATATTTTCAATCAGGTTGAATTGAGGCAGATCAAATTTTGCACAACCATAGTTGAAATGAAACTTGAAAAATTCCACTATTTAAGACATTTTAGTATTAAGATTGCTTTTAAACAATGACGTAGGAGCTTGGAATAGAATTTGTTAAACTCTCAAAAATTAAGTAGTGAGTAAATTGTAAAAGGTCCCTCATTAGAATAAACTTAGGGTATTTATATTGGAGCTTAGGGTAATTATAATAGGATAAACATTTATGGGAATCCTATATAATCTGTTAGTTGGAGTTTAATTAGAAATCTAATATCTTTATTAATTTATTATTATATTATTATTATAAGTGTTTTATTATTATATATTATCAATAGTCTTTCCATTAGTTATTTGCTCATTTATATCCAAATATTATGATTTTCATGTCTTTTTTAATATATTATTATTATTATTATTATTTTCATTGATCTATGTCAGATGTCTTTTTAAAAAATAGAGACTTTTATCTGCTCTTGTCAGCTAAGAAAAAATGGTTTTGAAGAGATTGAGTTGATAATTCGTCTGCTAATAAGAATGTCAAGGGTCATCTTATTAAATGAGGGTGACTCTTCAGTGTCTCGCCCTTTTATAAATAGAGTAGTTGCCTTTCATTTGCCTTACCCTTGCATTTCTGAGCATCAGAGCATATCTCTCTCTCTCTCGCTTGTTCAAGTAAGTTTATATTTTATGTGTCTATTTCTCTTCTTTTTCTTTTTGTTTTGTTGGGATCATGAGTTCCTCTAGTGATGAGGACAAGTTTTACTTGATCAATCCGACGATGAGAATACTAAAGCTATTGACTCAGGGGTGGGCAAAGCCAAAGGTAGAAAGGAGAACATTAGGATTGCCAACATGCCATCTAACATCAATGAGGGCGAGCTTCTAGAGGTATGTTCCATGTATAATATTGCGCTAGAGTATAAACTGGTCAGGCCTTCGAAGCGTATGCAAGTAACCAAGTCATTAGATAGTGATTCTATCACGATGCATGAGAAAGTTTCTGATTTAGAATTCAATTTCCTTTATCTGCACTTATGAGATCTTAATGATTATAACATCACCATTAGCCAATTACATCCTAATGGTTTGAGGTTGTTGTGCAACAAAACTGCATTGTCTTGCCATGATGGGATGAACCTGATGACTCGAGGGGTTCAAGAGCTTTATAATTTACATGTTCAAACCAATAATGACCACTATTTTCTTGAGGTGAGGAACAACTGTAATGTTTTCTCTAAGCGATTTAAGAATTCCTCTTTAAAAAATTGAAAGTCGAAGTATTTTATTATTAGTCGACCGAGTGGGTTTGGAGTGTCAAACCAATGGTCTGATGACCCATTGCATCACCTTCTTGCTTGGCCCATCCTTGAAGATTGATAATGTGTGGAGTTAATAAAAACTATAGGATTAAGAGCTATGGACATGAGGCAAGTGATCGCCAAGGGTTATCCAATCTATTTCCCTAACAGGCTTATGAGACCCAATCCTTCTCCTTCTAGTAAGCTTCGCTCTTAGTTGTTTATGTTTTGGTTCCTTGTACTCACAACATTCTTTATTATTATTATTATTTTTTTTTTATGCTAGAATCATTCTTTAGAAGGCGAAGAGCTCCAAAATGGCCAAAGTGGCCGAGGCAATAAAGGAAAGGTATGGGGCTGAGAGTTCGAAGAAAGAGATACTTTTGGTGGTACTGGATCCTCGAGCGACTAAGATCAAAGCTACCTTGGGAACTTCTTATGTTGAGCTTACTCCTTTGAGTCCTCTTGCCGAGCCAAGTCAAAAGAGGCAGAGAGAAATGTGTGTTCAGGTTCCTCCTCCTCTTCCTCCTAGGGTTGGTGAAGTTTTTGACGTTCAGGCTTATTTTATGAGTAAGTATGGACCAAACTACAGTCTCTGGGAGGATGGGCCTAACCGAGAGATTTCTCACCACTGCCTTTTTCTTGCAGATGTTCATTATTTTAACCATATGGATGATGTGGCAAGGAAAGACTTTATCAATCAGTACCTTTTTTAGGCTTTGAATGCTAACAACCTAAAATTTGCTCGGATAATCAAGTTGAAGGGTCTTTCATAACCATGGAGGTGAAAAAGAATGAGATGGAAGATGCACTAAAAAGTCTGGATGTTGCAATAAAGAAACAAGAGCTTAGTACAAAGCAAAGATCATAGCTTGAGATGCTGATCTCGATAAGCTTCAAGGGGAGAACCAGGCTCTTGTTGAGAAGATAAAGGTTTTGGAGGCTAAGAAGCAGGAAGGGGAGGATGAGTTTTAGAGGCTTTGGGATCAGGAGGGATCGATGGATGAAGACCTGGCTAAGGCGTGCTTGAGCCTTAGGTCCAATATTTTGGCGGGGTTAAAGGTTCAGGATCCGAAAAAAGATTTGATTTGGATTAATGAGGTTTACCTTGATGACAAGGAGGATCAAGAAGAAGGAGAAGAAATTGGTGATGATTTGCATGATCGCCAAGATCCACCTATTGGAGATTGCTCAGCTCAATCGGAGGGTGAACCTCAAGGGGGGGGGGGGGGGGGGGGGGGGTGTTTTTGATTAAAATG
>CANUEP010038726.1:0-57030 GCA_947857235.1 Jatropha podagrica | reverse complement strand
TCGACTAGTGGAAGGAAGGCCAATGATGTGATTAACAGCGGCTGAAGGTTTGACAATCACCTTACGCCGACTGTTTAGAGGTCGAAAAATCAACTAGAGAGGATGGGAGGGAGGCCGTTGCTTTTGCAACTTGGAGAGAGGATTTTGAAATTTTTTTAAATTTGGTTTTTGTTAATTTGTGGGTCCCACAATAAGGCTTTTTTTGTCATTTTAATGTAAAATTAACGGAAAATCAGCCCTTTTTGGATGGAAGGACTTGATTGTTGGACGGAATCAAACCTTAGAGACGTCCGAATAATTTGACTAAAATACATGAACGAAGTTATTAATTTGATAAAACTCAGGGATGAAATAATAATTTTTCCTAGGGCTTTTTTTGTCATTTTAATGTAAAATTAACGGAAAATCAGCCTTTCTTGAACGGAAGGACTAGATTGTTGGACGGAACCAAATCTTAGGGACGTCCGAATAATTTGACCAAAATACATGAACGAAGTTATTAATTTGGTAAAAACTCAGAGATGAAATAATAATTTTCCCTTTTAAATATAAAATTTTCATTCATAATAATAAATAATAACTATAATTGATTATAATGATATTCAATGTCAATATTATAATAATATTAATTTAAAAGATAAGTTATAACACATATTAAAATGATAATCAACATCAAAATTATGATAATTTTTAATTAAAAAATAGGTTATGATATCATAATAATTTAATTATTTAATACATATTAATATGATAATTGAATGACAATTAAGACTAATATTATGTAATTTTAATTGAGAAAAATAGGTTACAATATTGTAATAATTATAATTATTTATTAATATGTATTAATTATGATAATTGAATGGTAATTGATATCAATATTTATATAATACTATAACAAATAATTAAATTCTATGTGATACTATCAAAATTTAAAAGTTTTATGTGACATTATAATTCTATGTGTCATCACAAAGAATTTTATGTGGCAAAAACAAAGGAAGAACATTCATTTATAAAGTGTTATATATATATATATATATATATATATATATATAAGGACACTGAATCTAAACCTATTAGGAATTTTTGATCGCATATTGATGTTGCATTTACTACATTTATTTATCATTTTAAAAGGAGATTATTATTTGATATTGATATCTAAATTTTATTTCTTCTAAAGATGTAATAATTTCATTTGAGGTTATTTGATTTTTGACTAACAAAAACTTGTTGAAATAGAAGTCTTGAAACTTACTTAGGCATATTTCTCCTTTTCAAGCTTTATATGATATGGCATCTATGCACCTCTCCATTCTCCTGTTAGTTCTTCTTCTCAACTTCCTCCTTTATCCTCAATTTCAGCTCCATTTTCACAAGCCATTATTAGCTTTAGAACTATTGAAAGCTTCTTCTCCCGCAGATCCCACATGTGAATTTGCAGATGACATTCAGTTGAAATCGAAACACAAAGGATTTTGGATACTACTCGAAATTGTTTTCATCTCGCAATATCCTTGAGGTCAAGGATTTTCTAGAGGAGGTGTAATGAAGTGGAATTGCAATTGCAGAAAAGACGACGTTTATTTGTAAAGTTGAAGTGAAAGAATGAAACGTTGCGTTTGGGGAAAGGGATGTTATACTAAGACTGCCAGCTAGCTCATTAATGTTTGTTTGTTACACATTTCTGTAATCTGTTAGGTTGTTGTCAAGAGTTAGTCAGCTGTTGTAATTGTAACTGAATAAAGCAAACTAAGAATCAATTATAATTCAGTTTTGATTTGTTCATAATCAATAAAACTTCCTCTGGGTTTCTCCCCTCAAGTTCTGTTTCTTCTTCTCTCTCTTTCTCTCTTATTCTGAATTCCCAATTTGATTAGAGCTTATCAAATTCTTGAATTGAATGTCTTTGCCTGCTTGTTTTTGAGTCTCAATCTTTCCAGCTCTCAAACGAAGACCAAACTATGAATTTGTTTGTCATAATATCATCTGATTGCAATAAAAAAAATAATAAAATTTTCACCATAATCAATCAATAAAGAGTTTTACACGCACATTTACATCCACCATTAGCCAAAATCATCAGTTACCAAAATGCTTCTGATAAAGAAGCATTGGACAAACACATAAGTCATAAACTGCAGTTTCTTTTCTTTGCTTTGCCTGGCAAAGCAAGTCCTTGGAACATCCAGATGCTCCTTATAATAAAGTATAACAAAAGCAGCAGCAGCAGCAAGAACAATTCAGTTCTTTTTAGGCTTTTTCATTGACTTATAGAGTATCTGGAACTCCAATACTTCTCAATTTCCTCTGCCGTTCTTCCTGGAATCCTCCCAGCAATTAGAGACCACCTACAGAATTGAGTTTTTAAACAAGAAAGTAAGAGAAAAAGGAAAGGAAAAGAGTTTAAGAGTAATCTTAAAAATTATACTAAAAAAAAAAAATCATTTCAAGCAAAATTTCAAATTCACGAAAAGAATATAAATATATTATAAAATTTCATTTTTTTAAAACCAAATGACAAAATGAAATCTTGCTATTGAAATTGGATCAATTTCCATTCATTGAGCAGCCAATGCCAAGAGGTAAAAGAGATAATGGGAAAGGAAAACAATTATTGAGCCTACCTTTCACCAACCAGATTGAACATCCTAATAATTAGGGTTTCCTCATCCTCTGAAAATTCAGGCTTAGAGTCCTGGCTAGATTCATCTGCAATTTACATCCCAGAACCAAAAAATTAGCAAAAATAACTATATAACTCCATTTGGCTATCTTTAGAACAAGAAAACCAAGAAAGCAAACCTCAATTAAAACCTATAGAAAGCAAAACCCATATAGCATAAGGCAAGAAAAGAAATTTGACAAAGGAATTATTATTGATATATCTGATATTATTTACTACCTCTAGAATCAGCAGAGATATTATCATCACTAGATGAGTGATCAAAGTCAGCCATAAGGACTTTGAAGATGCAAACGCAGAAAATGAGAAGAAAGTACAGAGAGAATTTTCTTTTCCTTTTTCTTTGTAAAACTCAAGGATTTAGGGATGTGGATGATTGATTGCATGTGAACCGCAACCGCGCTTATAATGGTGGTTGCTAATGGATAGAATGAGAAGAATGGGCGGTACGGGAATGGTAGTTGAAAGGAAGTGTCGACAGTCCAAGTTTGATAGGTGGTTGGGAATCCTTAATCGTTTGGTTGGTAAGAAATATTAGAGGAACTCTTCAATGTGACCGCTCATACCCATGTATGAGATACTTACTACTTTGGCGCTATTGCATTAAAAGTTCTCGAATTCAAGAATTTTTATTCATAATTATAGTGATTATTTTTATTAATTAATGTTTAATTTTAGCATCTTAATCTAGAAAAAAAAAGTGAATGGATAATTTGTATTAATGATTATTGTAAAAATTTTAATTTGAATTATTTTATATAACTTGATATTAGAAAAAAAAAAGCATTTTATATTCTATTGAAAAGAATTTTGAATTTGAATATAAAAAATTAACAAATTAAAAATTTTATATATACAATTAGTAATTTTTTAACTGAAAATCATTGAAAAAATCTTTAAATTTTACAATAATTTTCATTGTACTCTAATTTCAATTTTTTTTTTCTCTTAATATTCATAATTTCAATTTTTATTACAATTGCACTTTAATTGTAAATTACCCGATTTAATGAATGAAATACTCATTTCGTTCCACTTTAACAATAATATTTGATCTTTTTACAAAAATTAAAAAATTAATTACAATATATTGATTTTCTAAAAATATATAGTAAAATATCTAAAATACACTTCTTAAAATTAAAAATTCGACATTTAATTTTAAGTAGGGAATAGAACCCAAAGCTAAACAACTTGCATGGAAAATATTATATTATTTTCCAGTATGAAAATTGCATGGAAAATATTATTTTTCATATAATTTTAGTATAATCTTTAAAACATATTCTGTTATTGACCCGTGATAATACTTTATTTTGCATAATATTAAAATTAAGATTAAATAGAATTATTTTCCTCATTTAGTTTAAGACTTTTCCTAATGCTAAAGAGATACAAGACCTCCGCCTGCAATTACAAGAAATATAATAAATTGAGTTGATCTAATACTTCAATCAAGGTAGATGGATTGTGGGAGGTGGGAGTAAATGATCATGATTTGAAGATGTAGGGCCCAGATTTGAACCAAAGGTTGTTTACTGTGAGACAAAATACAGTCAATTAAAGTCTTACACATGGAAAACGTTTGGTAAGCGTTTGAATTAACAAAAATAATCCGGTCTCAGCTGTAATTAATTAATAAGCAGACAAAGAGGAACACGGCGTACGCCTAGCACTGCAGGTTGAAAAATACTTGAAGAGTTGATTATTAAACATTTTGCTTAAAATAAAAAGTTGCAGAAAGTACTATATAGCCCTTGAGGTTTGATTTAATTTAATATCCTTTCCCTCTATTTTGGTAAATGTATAAAATCTCCCCAAAGTTTGATTTCATTAAACTATACAGTCCTTCCGTTAAAAAGTAATAGTCTTACCGTTAAATATTAGAGAAAAAAACTACAACACCCTCCTACCCTCCATCTCTTCAATCTCTACTTCCATCTATCCATCTTTCTTCCATGGCGACGATCTGAGTCTATTTTCACTATTGGGCACCTCACTTTTTATTAGTTTTTTTTTCCATCGTTTTGCATATTGATCCTCTACTTCACATATCTTCTTTCGGAAAAAAAGAGTTCTCAAATTTTTAGATTTGCGTCATATTCGCCAAATCTCTTCTTTCAACAACTAAAAGAGCTCTCTTTTCTACTCTAGCAAATCACGTTCTTCAAACTTATTATTCAAATCAAAACCCAGCCAAAATCGATTCTCTCTCCTCAAACTCAATTCTGCAAATCAAAATCCAAAATTGATTGTTGAGTTGTTAAATTGTTATTTACCCAGTAAAAGAGTTGATCAATTGTTACCCATTTTTTATTACAATCAAACAAAATCCATTTATATAAATTTGAGTTAACTGGTATAGGATGGGGAAAAAATTTGATCGAGATGGAAGAAGCAGTTTTATCTCATAGTTATTTTCAGGATGGGATTCGCGACAAGACTAGTAAATGAATATTAGCAGACAGAAAATTCGAAAAAATTTTCAAAAACAGATCGGGATTCCCTTAGTCTCGTGTACACCATGCACAACGTTCATATTCCCAATGACTTAGTTCGAATCAAAAGTTATTCAAAGTTCTTATAGGTTAATAAATAATAAATGAAAAAAAAAAATAAATCAGTAAAATTAAACATGAGATCCTTAAATTATAACTTTTAGAAAATATTGGCGCATGCCTTACCTTTTATATTTAACGTCACTAATTATATGGAGTAATTTTTTAAAATAGTAGGTATTTACGGTACATATTCATAATTTTCCAATATAGAAGGATATAGTGTTGCTAATTTTATATATTTATAAAAAAGCATAAAAATGAAATGATGTATTTCATATTTTTTTCAATTACACGGCCAAACATAATAATTGAATGTGTATTACATTTCATGTGTATTACATTACAGTGTATTACATCCAACTAAATATAAGTTAATAGCATAGGAGAATACCAAAAAAGGAAGTGAAAATTTAGATGACATTCTCGATGAGTTCTCAACAGTAACAATAACCAGCGTCAAGAGTTACTAAGTGAAGTAAGTGACTTAGCTTATACAAGATAAATTTTAAACAAAATATGTAACCTATTTTTATATTTAAAATTATGCGAACCATATAGAATAATTAGAATTGACAGTTTTGAAACTATATCATGCCTAGTTAAGACTTTATTTAACATGAAAAAAAAAGTCAAAGGTATTAATTAATAAAATTAAAATATTAAAAAAAATGGAAAATAAGTAACGGATAATCATTAAGACTTTTATTTAAGAATTATGATTTTTCTAATTTTAGCATCAATAATTAATTTGAAAATCTAATTAATTAATACTAACTCCATATTATTTATTGGCAAATCTAAAAGGAAAAAAGAAAAATGAAGTGATAACATTTGGTAATAGGGCCCTTACAGTTGTCTTGTGAATGATGAATGGGCTGTTTTTTTTGTATAACAACCTAAATGTCAAGTTGGGGTAAAAAAACAAAAGAGTATCAGTTTTTTTACCACAATTAAACATTAATTCAGTATTAGAAATTGGCTTGCAGATCACATGCTGATAAAACAAGCTTCATCTTCAAATTCCTTCATAGGTCTTGGCTTATATATTTTCATATTGCATGTTTCTTTTTCTTTCTTTTTTTTTCCTTTAATTTTTATTCTTCACTTTTTTTTTTTTTTTGCTGGATTATATATACTGCTAGATTAAGTACTAGTCTTATACAATGGAAGACGAACAAGTGACATTCCTAATTGATGGGGAAGAAGCAGAAGTGAAGCCATTGATTTCAATGTCAAGAAATGCCACAATAGGCCAGCTAAAAGAGAAAATAGAGGAACTTACAGGCATATCAGTTTCCAGACAAAAACTTTTTCACAACAATTCTAGATTATTTGATTTCTGCACCATCAAACGTTATAAGTTTGGCTCCATAGCTGGGGTTGTTCTTGAGGTCGAGCCGGTTCGCCATCAAAGTGATGTTAATATCACAGTGACTTGTCCAAATTTCAGAATCGATGTCAAGGTTAACCCTAATGAGGAAACTGTGTTCCAGTTGAAGGAGAAGATTGGAAAGATTTGGGGAATTCACAGTAATGATATTACTCTTTGGAGACTTTCTAGGAAAATGCAAGACCATCATAAGTTGTTCATGTACTATGTCGATGAAGGTTCAGATGTGCAGTTCACTAGGGTTGGAGAACCTCTTATGTCATGAACTTCTGATAATATGAAGGTGTCTTTGGCTTTTTGTGATCAACCTTAATTGGGATAGTTGTGATTAAGTGTTAATTATCATGTATTAATGTTAATTTTGAATTTTTTGTTACATTTTTCTTTGGTTTTGATGTTAAATTTGGGTTAGCAATATTATGAAAAAACAAGAAAAATAAAAAATATATAGAAAATTTTTTGTTCATCAATTTGATTTTTGTTGCACCAAAAAATAATTTTAAATCTACCTAAAATAATAAAACTGAACAGATTGATTTGATTTTTTTCTTTTTTTACTCTGATTTTATATATTATTTGGAGAAAAATACTTTTGTCCAATTTTCATTTAAAAAATTTCAATTTATTTGATCATCAAGTATTTCAATTTGATGAAATCAAAAGCTCAACATCAGTTGAATTCATGATTTTTCTTACTAATTATAAGTGAAATGTGAAATTATTGGCAATAAATTATATAATTTATTTTTAAAAAGTGCGAATTTCATATTATATAAATAGTAAATGAAGTATATAAAAATGAGCATTAGGCTGTTGAATTGATTTTAGTTCTAAGAATAAAATCGTGCGGGTCTGAGGCAAAATACATAGATTTACCATTGAATCGTAAAAAAGAAAAAAAAATAATCTTGTATCAGCACCTTAAATTTTAAAGTCTTGTAACAGATTTAAAAAAAAAAAAAAAAAAAGAATCTGAGGTTTGTCTTGCTCTCTTATTTATTTTTCTCGTTAATTGATGTGTTTGTGGAACATCTTTTGTCTCTTCTCTTTAGATCTGTCCTTTGATGTGCAGATTCTTACAGTACTATTAAAACAAAAGTTAAGCATTTAACTGATTAATTTTATTTCTCCGTAGCTATTGCGAGCATTTTCTCCCCATCTCTGTCTGTTATCTTGATATTCAAATATCTTCCTTTATTTCAGCCATTCATCGTTTCTCAGTTTGTGTCTTCTGTACAAGTCCATATGGAGAGCTGTTTTTCCTTCGTCACTGACCCCATCGAAGAATTTGTTCACCCACATATCAATTATCCTTTCACTTCCAAGACCAACATCGAATTAAGAATAATTTATTTTTTATTATTCCATGAATTAAATGCTATCCAGTAAAATAGAATCAACCGTACGTTGCAGCATTTTTTGCATTTCAAGCATTCATAAACTGAACTAATCAAGAACTCTCTCTCTATATATAGACTGGCTGTTGTTAAGTACTAATGGAAAAAAAAAAAAAAAGGGTATTAACAGAATATATGATTATTAAACACAGATGAATGATAGGGTAGGACATGAAAATAATGGAAATGTGAAACAGCTGCATAGACTTCTTATGAAATTAACAACTATAAATTTATTAACAGAAAATCAATTTTTTTTTCTTAGGAAAGGAAAACAATACTCGTAAATGACATTCATAGATTTATAAAATTAGGTACTAATTAATTATTTTATATTTAGCCATAAACATATAAGAAGAATTTCTATATCATATCTCAGTATCCATTGCGACTTACTGTCCCCTTAAACACATAAAGTGAATCTCCATTCTCCACACCATGCCATCGCAGACTACAATTATCATGCATGATTCTTTGTTTATGTATAAATAGATAATCATCTTGAGGAAGAATTTTTCTGCTCAAAAGAAGGCTCCTTAGATCGTTAACAGTACTGGTGTCCTTCATTTCCAAAGGAATACTAGCTGCATTAAGCAAAGAAGTAGAAGTCTGCACCATAATGTTTAACTTCTTCGTAGGTGGATCTTCTCTTAACCGAGACATAGTTTTAAGAAACACGGTAATTTCTGATAATTCTTGTATTCCATACTCGCTTATATTACGAAAATCTTCTTCTAGTTCTATACCAGAAAAGAAAAGTGACAATCTTTTAATTGGAGTGCCTTCAACTATATGGATTTTTTCTTTTAGGCTACGCACACTATCAGTTTCATCAACTTCTATGTTAATTTGCTTAGCTGAAAATTTTATTATGATTTGGAACTTTCTCTTGTTGTTCAATGTAGGAGACATGGGTTTGATAGTGAGGTCAATTCTTGTACCTTCAACGACAATGGGATAATCTTCCATGTCCAGACCATCAACTAATTCCCATCCTGATATTGATAAAATTTGTGCAGTTATAGGAACACCTAAGAGAAGTTCAATCTTTCTTTTGATTTCAAGTACTGATTCTTGAAAACCAATATCAAAATGAAATTCGCGAGCCCAAGCTACAATAACAATTCTCATTTTGTTAAAGAAAGAAGTTGATGCTTATTGAATAAAGAAAATGATTAATTTAAATATAATGTATCATGTTGAACTAATGTTATTGGTACGATTAAATTCATCTTCGAAGCATTTTGTGTATGGTTGGTGGTATTCATGCAAGAAACATTTCTTCGTTAGAGAAAAAATAAATAAATAAACACGGTCGACCACGTCGCTTAGTGAAAGCCCATTTTATTGACTTATGTATAAATATTTAAAAATAATGTAATTTTATAATTACTAAAATTTGTAATTCTATCTTATAATTTTAATTAATTTTTTTTATTCATTACAGGTCTAACGGGCTAAGATTAATATTTTAATTGTATATCATAATCTCGATTAACATCATAAAAGTTGGTGTTAGATTAAGTTAAAGATAAAAAAAAATTTAAATTAGAGAACCTTAAAAACATATCTCATTAATTTTTTTATTCTCTGCAGAAGACATTATTAATATTTCCAACCTTGCAAATACTTGTTCAATGTTACTGTTAATTAATTAAATATAATATATTATTATAAAAAAAATTCACAAGCTTCAGATTGTGACAATTAATATTTTCCTTTGTTTTTAATTATAGTTCTTAGCTGCAACCCAATTACTTTTATGAAGCATATTTTATAGAAATGTAAATTTTTTTATAGAAAATCTAATAACCTGTAATTACTTTTATGAAGCATATTTTATAGAAATGATTTACTATATTATATAATAATTAGCATACCCATGTTTAAAAGGTTAAGTAATTAACATGGAATAATGATAATTAAAATTATATTGTATTATGAAATTAATTACACAACAAATTAATAAAAAATAGAACAAACAATAGTTTAAAAATTTTCAATTGTCAATCTACGTAAAACCAAAAAGAAAAAGAAGTGCACTTTCATTGAATTTCACTACCAAACATGATGAGGTTCATAAACTTAATCCAAGATCAATTTTTTGATCTAAAAGGATGTTGCATCCATAATATGAAAAACAAGAGTTGCAACCCTCCTGTCTTGATCAATCTATTCTAGCTAACGTTGATTGACCACCTTATCATAATTTAGCAATAAATCCTTCAACGATGTCTTCATCAATATGTCAATTTGTCTTTCTATGAGCCGCATCTCTCTCTCTCCGTCTCCACCTTCACTCGCATTTGTTGAATTTCAAAATCAAATACTCAACTTTGAGGTGTTCTTCATGGTGTATAGTAAGAACAAGGAACTCCTTTTGTGGGTAAATTCCCTGCAAAATATAAAATTAAAGTCATTTGTAATCTACTGTATAATAAAATATAAAGTTACTGTATTATTATTATTCAATCTAAAAAGAATTGTAAAAAATTTGAAAAAAATTATCTAATTTTGGTTTCTAGTCGATACAGAATTGAAACCAACAGCTTAAAGCGATTCAATTTTGATTCTACCTTTTTTATGATTGGAATTAACAGTTTTGAAATCAAAACTAGAAATTCTATAATTGTGGTCAACCCTAAGGATGAGAGTCAAATTCAAACCCCAGCATAAAGGATATTTGCCTTAGCTATTAGGCAATGACTTTATTGTTAGACTTTAACTTCAATTTTAGTTACAATAGCATCCGAATTTTAAATTGTATCCAATTTAATAAATAAAATATTATTTTTATTGGACTTATACTCTCTCTCTTATAGTCAGGTGAACTAAAAATTTAGTGCTTAACAACGCGCTAACTAATAGTTAGGAATTTAAGTTCATAAAGCCAAGTAAAAAAAAAATTAATTAGTTATCAAATTTTTATTTTGCCATTTTTTGTTTATACTCAGATTAAATCTCTTATAAAAATAGATTCTATTCAATATGGTGTCATTTTAGTTTTAGAGAGTTATACTTATTGTCAATATTATATAAAGAAAAAATATGATTTTATCCTTGTGTTTTGCCAAAATTAACTAGCATACCTCATATTTTGAATATTATGTTTTTACCTCCGTTAAACTATAGTGCCCTTGGGTCTAAATTTTACACTTTTCAATTTTAACTTTTAATAAAAAGACAAAATTGCCCTCATCTTCTACATCTCAACTCTCTCTCTCTCCTTTTTTCTCAACTAGTAACTACGGAAAGAAGAAAAAGAAAACACAAATATGCATCTCTTGAAACAAAAGTTTACTGTGCATATTGGTCATCAGTTGAAACGAAAGATGGTAAATCAAAGTTTATTATCGATACAAAATCCACATTAATCTTTGGTTTCAACTTGCACAACAAATGAAAGTTTACTGTCAATACAAAAGATGGTAAAATTATTTGATTGTTCCACAGGCAATCAAAATCCAAATCAAGAAGAGAAGCACATTCGTTTCAAGAAATTAATATTGTCCTTACTCTACCATAAAATTTTACATATGATTTTTTTACAGTTGGCCTTCTTTTGTTACCGCAGCTGTAGATTCTCGGGAATCTTCCTCAATATGGAGTTAAAAGAGTTTTTGTTTAGCTTGATTTGGACTTCGATTGCTTTCCATTTTTTGGGATTTTAAGAACTGAAAGTGCGATTTCTCTGAGTCAATGATGAAACTAGGTCAAGTGGGAGTTCTGAATGGTAAGCGAGGTGAAATCAGGAAACATTGTGCTTTTGTAAATTAGTGAGCACTTGAAATCCTTTCAGAATAGAATAAAGTTGTCATCATATCATCAGGTGATTGATTTAAGAAATATAGGCGGATTGGGTCCGTCGAGCCCGAACGGGGTGGGCTCTTTAAGTGCATTTGACATAAAGATCATAGATTATTTTCAAAAATTATTTTAAAGCATGTTTTGGAGAGAGTGTGATCCTTGTTTATAATGGGTGATCATACAGACTAATATCTATTCTTTGATTATTTGAATTATTGTGATTTATTTGATAAGTATACATTCATGCTTGCTTGTTAATTCATAGACAGCCAAAGGGCTATTGGTTGAATAACGTAAATATCATATGTGTGACTGTATGGGGTGAGAGAGTTATCTAACCCTACTCATTGAGTTTGGTGCTCACCCCTGTCTCTCTTTTTTTTTTTTTTTTTTTCAGGTATTGGAAGGAAAGGGAAAACCTATGGATCAAACTAAATTATGATACAGACAAAGTAAAATAATAATAGATGTATTAAGTATGCCAATGTAAAAGATTGTAATTTTATAAAGTTCCGCAATTGTATTCGAAAGATGGGTGTAAATGTGTAATAGAGATCTAAATTATAATGGAATAATTCGTACTCTGGATTGTTTGTGTATTATCAGGCTGAGTTTAACTATAAGATAGAAAAATAAATAATATTGATGAGTCGATACCACAATTGTAAGCAGAATATGAGCTTAACCAAGTTAGGCTTATTACGGGTTTTAGAGGTCTTAAGCTATCTAGACTACTAGTGCCGGTCCGACCCAAGTAATGGGTCATGACATGTAGTATACTAAAGTTTATGTCATTGCATTTATATGCAAAATTGCATATCTATTTGTGTCATTGCATGTTATATGCAAAATTGCAGATTTATTTGTACGTATATATATGTAAAGAGTGATGTTGGAACTTTTGGACTAGTAAGAGAGATTTTTGTTATATATGGTGGCATGGTGTTGAACCTACTGGTGAAACGGTGGTGGATGTCGTGGTATTTTGTTGCAAATTTTCGCTATGGTGAGGACATGAAGAAGAGAGCTTCAAGTCTGAAGTTTTATGGTCACGAAATATATGTGATGATATTTTTGTTGTTACATATTGATTTAACTGTTAAATATGAGTGTTTTGGATAGAAGGATAAAATTGTTGACGGAATCAAAATTTAGGGACTTCATTATTTTCTTTTAAAATGATGTCCTCAAATATTAATTAAACTAAAATTTAGGGCCCTTATTAATTTTTTTCCTGATTTATATAAACAATAAGGATGAATTAATGGATTTTGTAAAAAGAAAGGACCTCAAAATAAATTTCTCATATTATGTTTGTGTGATATCCACTTTTAAGATTAAAAAATAAATGATTGAGATTATTTAATATCAACTACTCTTTTTCTTTTTTTGAAATTTAATAATGAATGTAACTTTAGTATATAGTAGTATTCCTATACGAAACAGATGTCTTGATCTTGGTAGAAAGGGTTGATCTTCCAAACAAAGAGGGGTCTATTTTCAAATAAAATAATAAAATAATAAAAAAAGTCTTCCATAATATTATTTCGAACATTATTTTTTTGAAAACTTATTACAGCCGATACTGCACCAGAATTTAATATACCAAACTTTAATTAAGGAACAAGCCACATTACAAATTCCATTGGTAAAAGAAATTTATCCGAACTTGAAAATTCAAAATCTTGAATCACAAGTAATCAACAATCTATTTTGTTTTTTAAACTGCTTGAGAAATAAAAATATCCACATAAAAATTCCTCATTAACGAGAAATAACCCCATGAATGGAAAAAAATTAATAACTTCACTAAGAAGGTATAAAAAATAGTTAAGGTCTATAGATTTAAGAGACTAAATCAAAATTTATTTCAAATAATTATAAATTTAAAAATTATTAGAAAAATTAAATAAAATAAAAAAAAATAATATAGAGAGATGAAAAAAGAATACCGCGGCTAGCAGTGGCTTAGAGGTTTTTTATTTAAGGTTCCGTTTAACGCATAACTACTCACTTTTAATTTTGCTTTTAAAAAACCGACTCATATGTCTACTTTTAAATTTTTAATTGAATAAATTACAGCGGTTAAAACCAGATAATATTACCCTGCGGTAAAAATAAAATCAGAATCACAAATTAAATAATTGTAAGAATCTTTTTCATTTGTTAGCCAACCAGTAACGAAATGAGAGAAATCAATAATTAAAATAACTTATCTTTAAATTCAATTAAATGTAAATTATTTATGTAGAAAAAATTAAACATTACATATTTGTTTAGGTAAAATTTCAATTATTGATATATATAGACTAAATATGTGTTTGACAACAGTTTTTAAAATAAATTTTAGCGCTTTGACTATTATATTTTATAGTGTTCGATAATATAGCGTTTAAATTAATTTTAAAAATTAAAATAAAGTTTTATAAAATATTAATTTATATAATATTTAGCTTTCAGTATTTTATTAAAATATTTAAATAATTAATAATTAAATACTATTAAAATAATTAACAGTTACTAAAATATTTAATTTTATCCAACGTACCTCAAATCTTTGCGCAGAGTTAGATTAACTCAGGGAGTTTGCATCTACTACTAAGGGGTGTTGATGTGTTGAATCAGGATATAAATATGATATTATTGAAATAATTTATTTTAAACGGTAGATCTTAACTTTTGTTTAATTTATCTTCTTATGTACAAAAAAAATTAATATTTTTTTGACCTTTTGATAGCATAATTAAATTAGACTAAGCAGTAAAGCCATGTGCAAATAAAAAAAAAAAAGACGACCGACAGTTTAAAAGCAAAGACCGACAGGTTAATGATTAGGTTAAACCTAATAGCTGTCTATTAAACCAATATCTTATTACCATTAGTACTTGCTTTTGGCCTATTATTCCTAGCACGTTCCTCCAAGAAACACATCCTCCAAAACAAATAAAAAGAAAAGTAAAAAAAGAGAATGCATAAATTTAACCTCTAAATTTCAATTTCACTTTTTATAATATTTTTATGTTTTTAACATTTAAAATAATAATTTTAAAAATTTTTATTTTATATATAAATATTAAATTTGAGACGTAGTTAATATAATTTATAAAAAAATAATTATTATATTTTTAAATTATTTAATATTTAATCGATCTAATTTTATAAATTGAAGTGTTTAATATATAAAATAAAATATTTAATAAATTTAATTTTTATAAATTAAAATATTTTAAAATATTTTCTGCTGTCAGAACTTGTTTTTCTGTTTATTTTATAAAATTAATTAATTTTATTTATGCAATATTTTTTATAAAAATCTTTAGTTTAATTTAATTTATAATTTTTAAAAAAAATTACTAAATTAATTAATAACTGAAAAAAAAAAAAAAAAAAAAAACACGAGAAGCTGCCCATGGCATGAGCTATATCCCTCTCCGATATAATAGATTAGTGGCGGAGCAGGTACATAGCGACGTAACCAATTATTTGATAACAGAAATGAGGTGTAAAACATTGGATTAGCTAACGGCGGAGCAGGTGAACCAATTTCTATATATTACTCTTAATCTTATTAGTTAATAAAGTATTTGCTACCGTAAGAAAAATTAAAATTCACCAAATCCATCACTTATCATATCCCTTAAATCGCCACCTCTATATGTATTAGTCGTCACTTATTTACTTTTGCTTCCATCACTCAACAGCTGCAGTTCACAAGGAATTTTTTTTAATTTCTTATTTATTGTAAGCTTTTAAAATTAGTTTAGTTGGCAAGATGATTTTACTTCAATGATATAATTATTTAAACGTGATCTCATTAATTATTAAATTGTCACATCCATGTGTATTAATTACCGCTAATTTAAATTTATTTTATTAACACCGAAGTTCTATGATTTTTTTTATTTTTAATTATATAAAAATAATTTGATTGTTACGGTCTTAAGTATCATGAGTTAAATATGAAAATAGCTTTAAAGCATAAACGTGATATGCTTTATGGGTTTAAATTCAGACTTACATTTTTTAGTTTAAATTAGAAATTTGAGTTTAGTATAAAACGTGTAAATAACTCACCAAAACTATTATTGTTTTAAAAAAATAAAATTGAAAAAAATCATAACATTAAAATGGATTTTCTCCATATATATTATTGAGTAATATCCGAATTTTAAAATAAGATAAAAAAATATTTTCAATTTTCTTTCAATTTAGATATTCATGTTCTATTTTTGATAAAAATAAATAAAAAAGTAAAATATAATTAGTTCCACTCATAATATAATTCTTTTGTTTAATAAGATTATATGATCTCTCTCAGCTATATGGGTAAAAATTTTGACTCTTCTAATAAAATATATTTTTCCGTCAGTTAAATTTGGATTTTCACTTTTACGTTTACCGTTAGCAACCATCGTACCGGACTGTGTCTACCCGATAAGAAATAAATGCAGTACATAGTGCTTTCTAAAACAGTAAATGAACGAAGTACGAAGGAACAACCTTAACTAATTAATATTTTAATATGTATTAAATTATATAAATATAATAAAAAACAAGCATATTCATTTAGCATGTGTTTGTTAGCTAAGTGGGCAATTTTTATTTCTTTGGTCCTTTTCGTGTTGCTCAAATTAAGTTGTATAAAGGTGTATAAATCTTATCTTATGTTGGCTATCCCCGCAACATTACTTGGCAGCTTCCTCAAAAAGAAAGCTAATACTTAGTTTTTGAATATCATCTTCCAAACTTGAAGCTCCATTAATCAAACAAAACATGGGTGGGTTGGGGTTCATTGTGTTTGCTTTATTGGCATATATGAGTTCATCTCAAGCTCAGCTTCAACTGGGTTTTTATTCTCAAAGCTGCCCAAATGCTGAGCAAATTGTGCAAGATTTCGTTAACCAGCACATCCATAATGCTCCATCACTTGCAGCTACCTTCATTAGAATGCACTTCCATGATTGTTTTGTCCGGGTAACGAATCATCTTCTTCCCTATTTTTTTGTTAGTTTTCCCTTTTGATAATTTCTGGTAATGATAGGAAATTGAATTAATTATATTTTGTGGTGTTCAGGGCTGTGATGGTTCTGTACTTATAAACTCAACATCAAACAATCAAGCGGAAAAGGCTGGAACTCCAAATTTAACACTGAGAGGGTTTGGTTTTATTGAGAGTGTTAAGAGCTTACTTGAAGCAGCATGTCCTGGTGTTGTCTCTTGTGCAGATATTATTGCTTTGGTTGCAAGAGACTCAATTGTAGCAACTGTACGTAATACCCAAAACTAGCTCCAATTTTTCAGTTGATAAAAAAAATTCTTGATTGGACAAGTCTGTCAAG
Organism: Jatropha podagrica; assembly: GCA_947857235.1. Classification (NCBI taxonomy): domain Eukaryota; kingdom Viridiplantae; phylum Streptophyta; class Magnoliopsida; order Malpighiales; family Euphorbiaceae; genus Jatropha; species Jatropha podagrica. The sequence goes on along the minus strand of CANUEP010038726.1, from coordinate 39,847 downwards.
ATTGGAATTCCTGACGTTCTTGATATATATATATATATATATATATATATATATATATTTGTTGCTTGAACAGGGTGGTCCGTCTTGGAGCGTTCCGACCGGCCGGCGAGATGGAACAATCTCAAATGTCACAGAGGCTTTGAACAACATACCACCTCCAACTAGCAACTTCACCAATCTCCAAAGACTTTTTGCCAATGTGGGACTAGATCTAAAAGACTTGGTCTTGCTATCCGGTAATAATTAAACTCACGACATATATAAAAACAAAAATGTTTCTTTTTTTTCAATTTTTTTATTTCTTTTTTAAGAGAGCGCATGAGACAAGATAGGACATGTCTTTTATTTCCTGTCGTTGAGTGCGGTGTTTTTCTTCTCTATTGCTGAGTATTATACAACAAAAGTAGTCTTCTGCTTACCTCAATAAATTAACGAAAATTTTAGAGGATTTAAATTTAAAATCTTGCACCCTTTACATTGAAGAGAAGACCAACGGGAATGCGTACCATACTGTTTTTTTCTTTTTCTTTTTAAATAATTGGTTGAATATAATAATAGGAATGATTAGCTCAGGGTATTAACTTTTTATTGCTCAATATATAATTTAGGTGCACATACAATCGGGATAGCTCATTGCCCGTCATTTTCAAACCGGCTGTACAATTTCACCGGAGTAGGCGATCAAGACCCAGCACTCGACAGCGAATATGCAGCAAATCTAAAATCAAGAAAATGCACAACTCCTAACGACAACACCACCATTGTTGAAATGGACCCTGGAAGTAGAAAAACATTCGACCTTAGCTATTATTCCAATCTTCTCAAAAGAAGAGGCCTTTTCCAATCTGATTCTGCCTTGACTACAAATTCTGCTACTTTGGCTACAATTAACCGGTTGCTTAGCGGTTCCCTCCAAAATTTCTATGCTGAATTTGCTGCTTCTATGGAGAAAATGGGACGAATCAACGTTAAAACTGGATCGACCGGAGAGATTAGGAAGATTTGTGCAGTGGTTAATAGTTGATTGAAGAACGATTTTTAATTATTTGGTGTGGATTTATATATGTTGGTTTTGAATAATGTTTATTTAAGTTTTTGTTATTGTGAGCCAGTTACTAGCAATAACACTGTCAAGTTTGTTTGAATTTTTTTTAATGTAATTGCTGTAATTTTGTTTCTGTATAAGTATATTGAATCAATGGAAGTCATAGGCACAAATAATACTCATCTTGAGCAATTTGCTTGTTAAATGGAATTGCTGATTTTGGCTTTTAGAAAAATTTCAGTTTTCCTAATAAAGTGTTCCATTCTCTTTTTTTTTTTTTTTTTTTCCTAAACCACTAAAAAATTTCACTTAATTCTGGTGGAAGTAATCCAATTTACATTTTTATTATAAATATATATAATATATTATTATTATTATTATTAAAATTTCAAATCAATACAAATAATACATTAAAATTATGCACATCAATGCACAATTTAATCGGTAAGTGTATATATAATATTACAATATAGTGTTGAATGTAAAAAAGAGAGAAATTTTAACAAAGAAAGGGCACCTTCCGTTTATTATAAATATATTTAAATATTTATCCATTTCACATTCGTAATTTATAACGGAAACGTTTCGAAAACTTTTGCGCTTTATATATTATATTCAGTAATATTAAAAAATTTGGTATTGTGACAAAACTTGGTGGAGAGCATAATATCGTTGAAATGGAATACTTGTTTTTAACAAAGTGGTCCATAATTCTAATCTTAGCCGTGAAGGTTAAGAGGTTTTAATTCTCCATCAACAAAAAGCAAAGTAGAAAAGCAGGTCTAAACTGCCAGTTGTAAAAGAAAAGACAAAAAAGATCCCAAAAGTTCTGTAGCCTAAAAGGTACAAATGGACTTGATATCAATTTTCTAAGGTCCGGGCCCATTACGTGTTGAAATGAATATTTTTAAAAAATTGTGGGTCCTACATATAGGTTTGAACCTTCCTCAAGTCGTATGGGCAACAATTCGTTAGAAGATTGGGTGATAGTATTAGGAGCCATGCCCCAAAAGCCACTTTCATCACTTGTACTTTCTCGCCCTGACTCTACTCCCCTGTATTGTATTGACAAGATCTGCACGATTTCATTTCGCATGTAAAATCGATAATTTTGTGAGAGATCACTCATCTTAAAATTTTTTTTAATGAGTATGTTTAACTCCACAACTCTTCTAACACTTTAGTTCATTCTACCAAATTGCTCCTTTGATGACTAATTTTCTCTATTTTAGTATATACTCGATTCATTAATTTATATATGGGACATGAGTCGTTCCCAAAATTGATTATAGTAATTGTCTTTAAAATATGAGACGTAAGTTATATCTCCTACATAGGACGTTAATCATTTTCAAAATTTATGATAATATTTGTCATTAATATAAGAGATAAAATCAATTGTCTCCAAAATCGGATATGTAAATTCTACTTTATCATTGACGCAACTATTATCTTAATTTTTATTGATGATATTTGCATCTGAAATTGAGACTGTTATATATAAATAATATAACTCCTATTTTTCAATGTGATAAACTTATAATCCTTAATTTCTAAACAGATTAAATAAACGAAATAACAATTAAGAATTGCATTATTTAGCTATATTTAAAGAAATTTGGTTAGATTACATAATTGTGATATAATTAAAACAACTTGCTATATATAAATATTGAAGAGGAACAATAAAGGACATCTATGCATGTGGTCCAAAGGAGTTATCACCATATATGTAAACATAAATCGGACTCTTGGTTTTTCTTCCTTTAATATCATTTCAAAACCTCCCTAAAAAATCCCACTTTATTAGACTATAGTTATTGCAAAACTTTATTTTTTGAAGCAAATAAATTATTGCAATTCCTTCTTAAAATAAAATTGGTCCTAATCTAATTGAAATAGAGTTTCAAATTGCCCTCTTTGTATCTTATTATTATTATAAAAATAAACAATTTTTAAGATTGTCTCCTAACTCCTAAGGATTATGATTTTTACAGACAAATAATACTAATCGTCTCTAATTTTTATCACCTTTTATTACTATTTTTCAATGAAATTTGGGATATGTTTTAGGTAGGTAGAGTATGGATTAAGAAAAGTATAAAGAGTTTTAGCCTTTCAGAAAAAGAAAAAAAAAACTATCAAATAGCTTTTTATTTTTTTAATTTCAAGGGGACCCATTACCTTTCTTGGGCCTTATGTATATATATTAATACTATATATAAAAGTAAATGAAGAAACATTGGTCTCTAAAATGTCTTTTATAAACTTGTAATTTAATTGCTAACAATAAAGATAATTTAGTCATATATTAATTAAAAATTTTTTAATTTTATTGGTATTTTTATTCCTATTTAATTCTAAATTCTATTCTAATTATGATTTCAATTTATTATCTTTATTATTTTAATATTAATTTGAAATTTATTCTATCATAGCACTATATATATGTTTAATTTTAATTGCTTTTAACTATCAAATTTTAATTATTTTTGCTATTAAGAATTTATTTCTTTTGACTATAAAAAATTATTACTTCAAACTTTTGCTAATTTGAAATTATTAAATTTGCGATCATGTTTTCCTCTTGTGGTAAGTATTAACTCTCTCCTTTTTTTACAAATTAATAAAATAGTTTTTATTTATTTTTCTTATCATTTAGTAATTTTTTTCATCATTTTTATTTGTATTTAGAGTTATAAATTTATAGATTCATTATAAACTTAATAAAGATTTTTATTTTCGAATTAGCACTAAAATTTTTTCCATTTCTAAATTATAAACTTGACAAAGAGTTCTACTTATAGATTAGTAATAGAATTCTTCTGTTTCTAACATTATAATCTAAATTGTTTTTTATTAATTATCAAATTCTGTTTCATTATTCTTCCGTTGCTAACAGTTGACAAAAGGATTATAAATGAGTTATAAATTTCATTACTAAATTTATAACTAAAATTGATAACTAGTTTAGCGAACTTAAAACTTACTGTCTATTTCTTCCGTGTCGTATTTTTTAGTATGCATGTTTTTCCTTATTTCTTTTCTTTCACTCTTTTATTTCATATTTTATTGATAAAATTTTAAATTTTATTTGAATCCTAAGATTAATATTTGTAATGTATAATATAATATATCTTTTTTTTAAGTATAGGGAAAATGGGAGGAAAAATAGGATTCAAACTTAAATTTATTGTCAAGTCATATATGCATTTAGCACTAGACTATCTCTTGCTATGCGTAAATCATAAATTTTTTGCTTATATAGAAATTTCAAATTTTATTTGTATTTTATTGGTTGATTAACAATATCATTAATGATAATTTAATTACATCCTAATTAGGAAACATTGGGTTTCTAATTAGTCAATGTTAAGTTTATGAATTGATAAAAAAATCATTAAGGACTTTAATTTTATTGGTTGAAAAACAAATTAGTTTACTTTTGGTTGGTTATGTTAATTTTTTATTTAGAATCTAAATTCTATTAGAAAGTTTAATCTAATTCTAAATATGATATTATTCAATACCTAAAAAATAAAATAAAATTATAATTATAATTGTAGTTGCTGACATGAGTAAAAATACATATATATAAAGTCTATTATATATAATTTAAAATTGTCAATTTTATCTTATGAAAGAAGAATGTAATATAATGATATTACAATATAAATTTTTTTTTATTAGGCGATCATAAAATTTTTCAATATCATATTTAATCTCATTCTATTAATGATATCCATTTATTATTTTTATTTTATATATATATATATATATATATATATATATATATATATATATATATATATATATATATATATAGTTTTAATTATTTTTGACTATTAAGAATTTATTGCTTTTGACTATCAAGAATTATTACATCAAGTTTTTGCTAATTTGAAATTATAGAGTTTATAATCATATTTTTTCTTGCAATAAATTAATTTTATTGTATGTATTAATACCATAATCTCTATATTTAGTGTTGTTTATATTATTAATCATGTATTGATTTTATATTTTAATTCTCTCTATTTGCAAATTAATAGATTAATTTTTATTTATATTTTAATTCTTTATTTATTTACAAAATTCTAGTAAGATAAAAAAAATGTATATACATACAAAATACTTAGCTAAAAAAGAAGAGAAAAACTCAATAATTTACATTATTATCCTGATCTATTTGTTCATCAAATTGAAGCGTTTTTTCCTGTTCATCAGGATGTGCGGGAGGAACCTCAATTGTATTTTCAACCAGATTAATAAATGGAATGTCACTGATAAAATCAAAGTTATCACCTGGGTACCAAGCTTGTAGAGCAAAAGTTATTCACTCCTGAAAATTATCAACTGTGTCAACAATTTTATTCAGAGCGTCATCATTTTCATTTTAAGCAAACTCTAAATCCTTCTTAAATAGATCAAATTGGGCCTACAGTTCAGCCTTCTCTAGCTCGGCAGTTAGTTTGGCTTGCTCGAGCTCAACTTTCTCCTTTTCCAATTGAATGTTTCTTGAGCTAGTAACTAAAGTCGTATCCATCACCTTTTTATACTCATCATTAAACAAATTCAATTACTTTTTTATTGCACACATCTCCTTACTATTAGTAATGGCGGCATTATCCATCATCTCCTTTGCAGTCTCATCCATTTGGATACCCTCATTCTTAGATAATTCAAGTTTCACACAATGGCTATGCAAATCTAAGACCCTTTTCTCCATAACTACAACCTGATGAACAAGCTAGAAAAGCCAAAAACAGGAGTAAGCATCAAAGACAATATGATAGAGAGGAAAAAAACAGAGGCTTATAGAAAAAAGGTTGCAGTTCATACTGTCGAAAATTGCATCTTCTTCCATGAAGTCGACATAGCTCTAATCTTAAAAGAGCAGAGAGAGTCCATCCAAATCATACTCAATGGACTTTGTGAGCAAGATGTTGAAGACTTGTGAATGCTTTTGATATACCCTTCAACATCAGGATGAATAGGTCTTGACCAAACAGCTTCTTTAAGAGTTCCTAATCTGGTCTTTTTCCTTTGCCTAGTAAGAGGAACATCATCCTCGGAAGGTAGTGAAGCAGCATCGATTTCTCCTAAAGGAATTGTTGATAAAGTAGGTAAATCTCTCACCATGTTCTAACTTGCCTCTCGCTTGGGAGTTTTGGCTTGATCAGGGTTGGGAGTAGCGGCAGTACTGCTTGACTTTCTGAAAGGCGTCTAATCATTTTCATCATCTTCATCCCTCAACACTAGCCTACCTCCCTTCTTTGATTGAGCAACCGCTTTGCTTTCCTTTTTTTTTCCCCTCTTCTCTTCCAGCTTTTAGCAAGATCTCCACCAGCCATATATGCTAAACAAAGCAAAATGTTAAATGTCAGTTGGGGAGCATAAAGTAAAAGCTAAAAGGCATCCTTCTTTGTTTTTACTTTTCCATTTTTTCAAGCAGGTGGAAGGATATTCCAAAGCAAGAAAATGAAGAAAATGAATAGGCTTAGTGGCATATTCGAAAAGAGCTTCAATGCTCGCCCTTTCCCTCTGTGTGAGTGAACGATCCTCCTTGAATGAGGGGATGGATTAGGACTAGGAGGTGTTCACCCCAAAACCCTTTGAACTTCTCACTGCAAAAAATTTTCTTCCCACCTTCCCATTAAAGAAGCAGTCAAACCCTCAAAAACACTAAAACCACCACGAGTAGAAAGGTGAGGGTGATCTTCTCTTTCACGAATGGAGAAAACATATAGTCCATTAACAACAAAAGGTGAGAACTCCAAGTTCGATTTCCAAGCCAAAAGACAAAGCCCCAGGAAAATCCTAATACTATTCAGAGCGAGTTGCGATACAATAATTTTGAGCTAATTTAGATAATTGCACAACTCCGCTTGTAGAGGTAGTCGAACAATAGCCCTCAAGTCTTCTTCGTATAATATAAAAAATGTTGGTGCTTCGCTCAGTACTAGCCCGAACATTCTCACCCACATCAAAAAGCTTGAATTCAGTGGGAATAGCATATTTGATCCTAAGTCTCTCCATATCTTCAGTTCCAAGCAGAGAATATAACTATGCTACCCTATTTTCCTTCTTTGTAATAATTTTTTTCTTTTTTTGCATATCTTTTACCCTTCGCTGAAGGGTTGGGTTTTCTATGTAGGTGCTAAGAAGTGTCATTGTCCTCGATCACAATGCCAGTGGCTAGAGACCTATTAGGGGAGGTCTGATTTGCAACATCCATGGTAGCTAGGAAGCAACTAGAAGGGAAATCGCCAGATTTGGTAGTTTCAAATCTTGAAGAGGAAGAGCTAGAAGTTTCTATGAAAATGCTTTTGCCTTTACCCTTATTGGAAAAAAGTAGAACGAGAGTGGAAAAAAATTTAATTTTTTAAAAAGAAATTTGTAATTACCTCTTAAGAAATTTTGCAGGAAAATTTGCAAAGAAATCAGAGAGACAATAAAGAAACTTCAAAATTTATAAAGACTCGAAGATTCAATTTTTAGCACCTGAGAATTGGAGAAGATAGAAAGAAGGTTGAAATGCCATAAAAAATGAAGAGTCGTGCCTCTAGAAGTTTCTATGGAAATGCTTTTGCCTTTATCCTTATTGGAAAAAGGTAGAACCAGAAATGGAAAAAAATTTAATTTTTTAAGAAGAAATTTGTAATTACCTCTTAGGAAATTTTGCAGGAAAATTTGCAAAGAAATCAAAGAGACAACAAAGAAACTTCAGAACTTGTAAAGACTCGAAGCTTCAATTTACAGCGCCTGAGAATTGGAGAAGATGGAAAGAAGGTCGAAATTTCTTGTCCTTATCCTTCGGTGACTAAGTGTGGAGTTCTTTGAATTCTACTTCATTTTTATCTCATTTCTATGATTTTCTTCCTAATGTTTTATTTATTAATCTCACGACCATGTAATTATCCTACTGGAATAGATATCTCAACCGCAGCTAGGGTTGCCCCCAACCACGAATTGATATTAGTCATTCTGCTATGTGCATTTTTTTTTTTTTTCCTTAACTGATGTTCATGTATTTTGTTTAACTGATGTTTGTCTTTGTATGATTAATGAATATGTTTTGATAGTTTGATAATTATTAGAATTACAAACGAATTAATGATGAAAAAAATTATAAAATAAATTTAAATTACAATATTCACCTGCGAATGAAAATTTTAAAATTAAAAAATATAAAACGGTGAGATATTAATAGAGTTTTATTTGTTAACTATTAACTAAACAAAAAACGATGAGATATTATTTTAATTTTAACTATTAAATATTATAATTATATTACAACTATTAATTAAAATAATGAACAATAACTATTAAATATTATTATAAAAAATTTTAAATAATCTTTTTTAACTATATAACATACTAAAATGAAAATTAATATTCACATATATATCTATAATATATAAAAGGGTGAATGAGGAGGAATAATGAGATTCCCAATAATGCCTTTAGTAGAATTTAAAATGTTTTAAAATAATCTTATTGACAACCAATTAAATTTTATTTTAAATATTATATTTAATAGATAATTAATGTTAATTACGTACCAATTAAATTTTATTTAAATATTATGCTTAATAGATAATTAACATTAACTATATATTAATAAATATATTTTATTTTTGATAATTTTTATATTATATAATAAGACTATACATGAAAATTAAAAATTCTTTTATTAACTATACAAGTTTTTAATTTTATTCAATTTAGGAACTAAATTAAATGTTACAGCTAAATATATATTACATACTTTATGTATTTATTATATATATTATTTTACTCTTTTAACTTAATAGATAATAAAATAAATTTATAATGTATAATCTACATACAAGTGGGAATAGATGATGAAATTAGAAGATTTTCTAAAGTAGCATTAGTTTAATTTGGAATTATTAATATATCATTTTAATTAATTTTTTTATACATTTTAATTGAAGAAAATAATTTTATTTATATTTTTAAAAATTCTTTTTAGTTCTATTTTTAATGTCTTTTAATGGAAAAATATAAATTCCACATATACTTTTGAATATCCTTTCAGTTAGATTTTTTATACATTTTAATTCAAGAAAATATAAATATGTATATCTTTCAAAATTCTCTATTTGATCTTGGAATATTATTGAGTAATGATTTTTATAATTATAGTTTTTTATTTTTTTAATCATATATTCTCATGTTATATTATTTTTTATGAGTTAAATCGAAAATTTTAATTCAACTATTGAAAGTGAAACTTAAATTCTATTAATTTATTATGTTCTGAATTTTTTAAAATTTGATTAAACACTTTATTAGTAGACTATATTAGTTAATTGCAATAAAATTAAAATAAATTTTTTTAGATATATTATTTTCTTTTGATTTTTTTTTTGAGAGGATGATGTACTGTTATTTGAATCATCAATATATTATTTGTATTTTAAAATTTTTCAAATTTAACAAAAAAAATGGAAGTATGAAATTATAGTGTTTAATAAATATAAAGAAAAGAGTTTTTTTTTAGCCTAATTAAATCTTTTTGAAAAAACAAGCTATAAATGTTTAAATTTGCTTTTGTTTTTATTTTCAACTTTTCTATATTAAAAATGAAATAAAAGAGAAAATTCAACAACTCTATTATTATTCAATATTTTATTCTCTTATTTTTAAATTTTTAAATTTTTATTTAATTTTTCTATAATTTAATTGAATATAGCTTTTAAATATTTTTTAAAACAAATATAAAGATAATTAAACATTTAAAATCTTAATGTGTTTTTAAATATTTTTTATATATAACTTTGTAATTTGAATTGAATATCATTTATATTTTTTTAAACTTATTAAATTATATTGCATTATCAATATTATTATTTACAACTTGATTTCCAAGTGGAGTTGAGAACTTTAAAAAATTTATTTTTGAATTTTATGCAAAGACAGATCCAAAATATTACATGCTATTGATAAAATTGAAAATAATTCATATTTTATATTATGCCTATGCCTAATAAATCTTAATTTATTAAATTAATGTTATAGTATCACCAAATTATATAATATTTTTACAGTTCAGTAAATGCAAATTTATAGTAATTTTATATAATTAATTAACAATAAAATTTCATATTTTTTTATTAATAGAAGAAACATAAACATCGTTTTCTTTCAATTAGATATTACATTACAAAACTCATTATAAAATTTTATTATATATATAAAATATAATATTAATTAATCATTGCATTTATTTTAATCTAAATAATAATTCATACTTTAATATTATATAAATAATAAAATTAAATAAATATATAACGAGTCAAATCAATGTACAATGCAGCTCGTAAAAAAACTACTTAGAAATAAAAGTAAATGAATACATATATAATGTATGATAAAATACAATAATACATAATTGCCAATAGGTATCAGCTATTGGAATCAGTTAAACCAAACATATCCTAAATTTCAATCTCTTTCTCTAGAAATTGTTCTACATTTAATCTGAAAAATATAAATCAATCTCAAAAATCTTATTTCTTTACTAAGCTTTATGATTTGTTTCATTAATTCATTCAATTGCTAAATGTCTCTATGATTATTGGTCAAGGATAGTAAATGTGATTAGCTCACAGTTCTCCAATCCTATAATGATTTGTATCCTAAAATGATTATTTTTTGTTCAACATATGAATGATCTTAGCTAGGAAATTTCTCTTTGTTAAAAGGTTTAGATACATACAAGTTTAAGGAAGAATGCACTTAAGACATCTTTGTTATGGCAAAAGAAGCATAACAATTTTCATAGGGCTAATCTAAACGAACAAAGGTTGATACACAAATTCACTCATGAACTTTGTTACTTTAATCTTGTGGCATCCTTAGCTTATACTTTAATCCATTAAACACTTCAACTTCTAAAATCGCACTTATTAAACACTTCAAGTTGCATAATTATTTTATTGAGCACTTTAACTTGAAAAGTTGGATTAATTAAATACCTAATAAATAATTAAAACACGTGAAAACTATTGTTCCAAAAGTTCTGTTAACTACATATCAAATCTATATTTTACATATAAAAACAAAAAAAAAGTTCCTTCTATTGCTATTAATGTAGAAAGGTGTACAATGTTACCAAAATTTGCAAGTTTAAATGCATGATAGCTCATTTATAAAGGTTTAGGATACCACAATGTTAAAATTGCAAAGTTCGAGGTGAATTTATGTTGGCCAACCAACAAATGAATGAAAATAGATTAATATGCAAGTTGTGCCCATAAGTTTAACATCAAAATCATATCAGTATCAAATTGACGGAAAACCAGTTCTCCCCTCTTACCTTTGTCCATTTTTGAAAACAATAACCAAAAAAAGGCATAGGATGGCAGTAACAAGTTATTGCAAGAAATTGTAAAACTAGTATATTATTCACTGCCCATAGCCATCAAAAACTCACCCTCACAAACTACATCACCTCCAACATAAGCCTTTCCTTCCATCTTTGCTATTCCAAAGCGTTTCTGTAGCTTTATAAGTGTCATCCTCATAACCAAGGTATCTCCTGCAATTACTGGTTTCCTAAATCTCACCTTATCAATTCCAGCAAAGAAGAAATTGTCACGAGAGCCCCCAACTTCTGGTTGCAGCATGACCAAGCCACCAACTTGAGCCATTGCCTGGATTTATCAAAGACCGATAAATATCAACGGAAATAAATCATGAATGCTTCGAATGCAAATGGTGTTAAACTTCACTACAGGGTGCTAGGTATAATATTGCATGTTTTCCAACCCAATATACTGAACAAAAACCATGAGTTTACAAAGAGCTTAAAACCCATTTTCCATATGCTGATACCATGATAACACATGAGTAGAAATGCAAAATAGAACACGAGTTGAATAAAAATAGCATTCAAGATAGTGTATGGTTAAACACTGGGAAGCTTAAAGAAAGAACAAAAAGATGGTACATATCGCAACGAGAAGCTACTTTTTGCTAAGAGTAACATGATCCTTTTATAAGACATGTTTTAACTGCTTAGATACTTCATGATTGGGAAAATCAAATTGCATGCACATGCACTTGTCATATAAGAATTTGTACAAAGATTAAATATGAAGAAAACGAATGCATCAAGGAGCAGTTTAGTTTCTTTCGTCCGAGTACAGAGCAGTTTCATGGTAAATAAAGCATATAAAATAAAAACAAAATGAAACAAAAATGTGAAATAATTAAAAATGAAGGTATCATGGAGTAGTTCCAGTTTCAATTGTCTATACAGCAGTTGCATGCTAAATAAAACATAAACTAATACCAAAGTGAAACAAAAACGAGAAATAATTAAAAAAATGTCAGCTTTTCCACAAGAATTATCTACTGGCATTTCACTGCCTGCTTTTCTATGATTTTAAAAGTAGATTCATTCCACAAACAAACTATCAACATGGAACAGACTGTAGAACTTCAACTATATGTAATTTTCACTAGTGTGTAATTTGAAATATGATAGAATTAGACAACTGGCCGACATTGACAAGACTCAATATGTTATACCAGTAGGACTATTTTTGGCCACATAAACTACAGAAAAGATGACTTGACAAAGAGTCTTGGCCAGGAATGCAATTAAGCTAAAGTAAGTTAACTTAGGTCAGCTTGTTGATATCACGTCAGTTCAAGTTTAACTCCTCTCTTAGTTACTGAAATCTAGATCCAAACAAATAACTAGCTTAGTAGGAAGAGAAGTTAGAATCTCATCATAGATAGGAATTTGCAAACTGTCTGACCAAGCTAGTAAAAAAAAAGGAGGTTGCCTCTCTCTAGCAAGCTGTATAAGATATTGTATGCAGTAAGCAGGCAGATTTGAAATCAAAATGCCTAGAAATTTCTACAAATTCTAAAGAATGAAACAACCACTAGAATTAAACAACTTTTAAAAGTTCAAAAGACCATAATATGAAACCTATAAATTAAGCTGCGTACTTATGCTTATTGGTCATAATAGCATAATATGAGCTATTATACTAATCAGGAGTCAATGATTCACAATTAGAGAAAAAACAAAATCAATTCTAAAAGCAACGGTTTATCAGATACAGTAAGAGGAGTTTCTTAAATTCACAATGGAACAATCAAACAAAGAGTGCAATCAATTACATAAATCAATACTGAAATACCAAACTTTAATAATAAGAAAAGGGGAGTGCAGCAGCATAAAAAATGAACAATAAATATACCTCAACCATGAGAACACCAGGCATGATTGGTCTCTCGGGAAAATGACCAGGAAAGAAATTGTCATTTATAGTGACATTCTTAATAGCAACAGCTGAAACTCCTGGAGTGTACTCAATCACTCTATCAACAAGGAGAAAGGGAAACCTAAACAACAACAACAACAACAAAAGAAAACCCATTGGAAACCACATCACAACTGGACTGCTTATGAATTATGACCGCAAGAATTGGTAAAAGAGTAAAAGGCAGTAAATAATCCCATCTAAAATTAAAAAACAAGCTAAAAACCCATGTCAGGGAAGTGCTTTTCTTTCTCATATTCTTGAAAAAAGAAAAAATTGGACTCACCGGTGAGGCAAAATCTCACGGATCTGGTTAATGTCCATGACAGTAGGATAAGCTGGGTATTCTGCAAATGCAGATAGAAAGTGAAAAAAATTGGTAACACATATTCAAATGTTTGAGTACTAGGAAGGCAGCAATAGAGAAGGCAAATGCTACATACTTAGCTCAATAGGAATTTCTTCTTCTTTCGGATCTTTTGCAGCAGCAGCAGCATCAAGGGAACAATAGGTAGTGACATAGCTCAAATTCTTCTTGTCCTTCAACTGGGTATAAACGAAATGAGATCTAGAATTGCGGAATGAAATTCGAGATGGAGCAAAGGCATTACCAGTTGATCGAGAACTATGAGCAGTAGAAGAAGAAGAAGAAGAAAGAAATAATAAATTGGCAAGAGTTGAGCATGCCATCGTTGAAGAAGAGACAGGGTGAAACTAGTTTTGGAAATTCAAGATCAGAAAAATATAAAACCAGCATACAAAAATTAGGGGGCGAGGATAACGAGGTACAAAGAGGTAAAGAGGCAGAGACCAAGCGGAGAGTTCAAAGTAGTGCCGTTGTGTTGTTGATTGGGCTCGTCATCACCAAAGCAAACAAATTTCTAGTAGTCAGGAAAATGTTAAAACCCTGAGCTACCTTTGTCAACTTAATTTTAAATCTAAAAAGAAAGAAACTTGAATTATATTTATCAAATTACGTATAAATTTTAGTAAGTATGTATATCATGAAATACTTTTTATAAATTGTTATTAGTTACTATTTATGTTAAATTTTGTTTCTAGATTAAAAAAGATTTTATTTTTCGGCTAGTAAACATTTTTAAAAAATAATTTAATTACTTTACTTGTCTGAGTAATTTTTAATTCAAAATAAATTTATTTAAAAACCATTTAATTTAAACTTCTCTTCATATAAAATATAATAATATTAATTTTATAATTTTATCAGTGTTATTTGTTTCATAGCTTTTAAAATGTATCCATTATGGTTTAAAATATAATTTTTACGAACAAATAATTTGTAAATCTCTAACTACTTAAATTATAATTGATAATTACCAATCATATGCATCTTAGTTTGATTAGTTTTCTTGTATTCCATAAGAGATATAAGAAGTGAAATGTCTCCATTTTTTAAATTGTTTCCACCACAAGAGCTGTTACAAACTTAGTAATGTCATTCAAAATTTAGTTTTAGTTTAGGGTTGTTGTTGCCTATCAATGGTAGCTCCCCTACCTCCGACTTTCTAATATCTTATTGGTCTCACCTTCTTTTATTTTTAATTTTTTTTTTCTTTAATAAATTTAGATATGTTTTTTTTATAATAAATCTGTCTTTTTTGTTTTGTTATTATTAGTTGTCTCTGTATTTAGAATTTTTTTTCCTTTTTTACGAGGGTAGTCCGTTCTTTACGAGGATTTAGCACTAAATGAAACTATGATATTTGATTTTATTTGGTTGGAAACTTTAGGTCTTGATTTGTAAGTGTGAATTTTCGATTAATAGAGTTTGATAGTACGGCTCATTCATCCATTGATGTTATTGACACATAACGGTGAAAACTCATTTATATTCGTCATATATTGCAAATTATTGAAAAATAATTCAATTATAAAATATCCAGAGTAGTTATTATTTTGACCTCCAATCAATCAAAGGACTAGTTGCTTTTATTAAGATTTATATCTTTTGTCAAAATCAATTTCAAGCAGAAAGATCTAATATATATATATATATATATATATTGTTTTAGTTTCATTCAAAATGATATGAATTTCCTATGAGATTACCCATCTTAGGATTTTCGCTAAGCGAGTTTGTTTAATCTTAGAGTTCTTCTAACTCTCCAAGTCATTCTACCAAAAGGCATCTCTGATGATTAGTTTCCTCCTTTTTCATATATGATTCGATTTATTTTTATATCCTGCATTCCACAACTCTAGCAAGTCCGTCATCCTAGAAGTTAGTTAGGAGCTTTACTTTACCTACCATCTTAGGATCATTTTGTTGGGTCGGGATATCACGAGCCCACCAGCTTCCATGTGGTCTATTCTCGAACTATACATCTACTGGAGGAGATCTGACTCTGATATCAAACTGTCACGCACTGACTCCAACCACCAGAGAAATTATTTGCTTTGAATCAAACTAGTTTCATCCCATATTGGATCGGCAAGAGCCGTACGATTTTGTCCTACAGATGAAATGGAAACTTCCTAGGAAGTCACTCATCTTAAAATCTTTGTTAAACGAGCGTATTTAATCTTGAAGTTCTTTCAATTCTCCAAATCATTCCATCAAAAAGCGTATCTAATGATTAATTTCTTCCTTTTCGATATATGATTTGATTTATTCATGTATCTCATATTCTATTACTCTAACTATTCTGAAGCTAGCTAGGAGTTTTGCTTTATCCACCCTCTTAGGATCGCTTTATTGGGTCAAGATGTCGCAAAAGTTCTATGGTTGATATATAAATTTCTTTGTAATTCTTGATATTATTATTAATGAATTATATTTTAAAAAGAAAAACTCAGTAATGTGATTTAACATATTAATGTATTAGCTCTCCTATGTATTAAAAAAATTATAATTAATAATTTAGAATTTGCAAATATTATTTTTGTTAACTTTTATTTATAAATTGTGGTAAATTTAATAGAGTTGTGCACACTAGTCTGGTTGAGTCCTAAGAAAAATCAAGTTACTGTAAATATATTGAAATTTTAAAAAATAAAAACTAAATTATTTTAAAATTTCAATCTAATTCAATTCATCTTTTTCTTCAATCCAATTTAATTATATATTTTAAAAAGGGTAATTAATATTTAGTCTCAAGATTTCACTCAAAATATATCAATAAGAATCATAGCTCAAGATTACACTATTTAGCCTTTGCATTATAATTTTTGTTACACTATATGGTTTAACTTTAAGTTTTTTCACCAAGTTATTGTGAAATATCAAAAGTAACTCTAAATAACTCTAATGATAATTACTATGTAATTTTTATGGTTTAGGAAATATATTAATAAGGACTTCAATTTTCATAATGTTACACTATAATCCTTATACAGTAATTATTCTCTAGGCTATTTTTGATAATTTCACAACCACTAATTGAAAATAGGTTTGGCATAAAAAATTGAAAATTTCGAGGCTACTACATTTTGCTCCAAAATTAATATGAAGTGCGAATGAAAATTGCACACAATTTTTATGCATTTGAAGCCAAATTTTTATTTTTAGAAGAATAAAAAGTCTATTCAAATTTCACAAACTAGCCTCATATAAATGTATAATAGCTCAAAACTGAAATGGATCCATCCAAAAATTCAATATGAACATACCAAATCAACTTAATCTTAACCTAGTCCTAGCAAACTCACTTGCAAGTGAAGAATATGTGTTTTTATTCAGAAATTTGCCCATAGATCTTAACTCTATTCCCACTGAGAAAAAACATGATTCTGTCGATAATTCAATCATACAACCATTCAATAATATTCTACAAATGACAAGAAGAGGAAACAAATAAAAAAACATTTCTTAGGAAGTAAAAATTACGTCTATAAAACATTACTTGCTGACATAGAAAAGGGTATAGAAAATATGTCAGTATTCAACAAGTTGCGGACACATTTTTCTATTTTTTTGAAATTAATCTACAAAATTTGGTGCAATACTAAGGATTAGCTAGAAGAGTGAAACGTCCTTGGAACTAGAGCTGAGCAAAAAGTCAGTTCGGTTCAAACCAAATCAAATTGAAGCCATAAAATGTGAATTGAAGTTTCTTTATAATAAATCGAACTAGACCTAAGTTTGTATATGAACCAAACCAACCGAATTGGCCTATTTTCGTCAATTTTATCATTTCGATTTGGTTTTAAGTCCAACCATCAAATATTAGTTTAACCGAATTGAACCAGCAACAAATTAGGTTCAAACCAAATAAATCGATCGACTGAATCTCTCTTGGGCATCAAATTGAAATGAACCAAAATGAGTCGATTTGATTTTTAGTTCAGTTCGGTCGGTAATTTTGCTCACCCCTACTTGGAACTGAGGGAAGAAATAAGTTGAAATCTCTCTTGAAATGATAAAACAAATCCCTTTGAGAAAAAAGAACCATCAGTCATTCTCTATCTCATGAACTAGGTCATTCATTGTTATTTATGCACATATCTATAATCTATAATATATAGAAAAGTATGAATCGGGTGGGGGGAGGAACATTGGGTTCTTAAAACATCCCTATAGATTTTTAATTTTATTAATTGATTGAAAGTATAATTAAGGACAATTTAGTCCTATTATAATTAAAAAATTATAATTTTATTAGTATTTTATTAGTTGATTTAGTCCTATTCTAATTAGAAAATTTTTATTTTATTGGTTTATTAATTAATATTCTATTAAAAATATCATTAAATATAATTTAGTTCCATTCTAATTAGAAAATTTCTAATTTTATTGACTAAAAAAAATTAAAATATGATATAATAATATAAAATATTTTGTAGATGTTTAAGAGACTAATACCTATGAATTAGTACACTGGAAAATGAAAAATTAAAAAATAAAAATCTTTTGAGTAATTTATATTAATCTTAATTGTTAAATTACACTAGAAATGGAAAAAGAAATTATTAGTTGATTATAAATTATTTATTTTAAAGAAAATCATTAGGAAATATTAAATATCAATTAACTAAATATGAATATTAAATCAATTAAGAATCCTAATGTTAATCTAATTAATCTAAAATCTCCCTATAAATAGGTCTCTTAGAACTAATTGAGAGAAAACAAACATTGAGAGAAAATAAATATTACCTCTAGAGGATTAGAGGGTACAAGAGTTTCAGTAGAATTGTATTGTGATTTTCTCGAAATAGTTGAAATTTTCAGTTGATAAATTTCAATAATAAAAGTGTATTTCATCTTTTAGAATTTTAATATATTCGTAATTTTTGATTTGTTTTATTTTATTTTATTAATTGATTTTCTTCTTCAATTTTTCATATTATAAATTTATTATCGTAATTGTATTTTAATTTTTCACGATTTTTACTATTCTGCTTGCTACACTAATTTTCAAAAATTTGTGCATTTATAGAAACTAAATAATGATATTTTGGCTTCAATAAATTTATCACTCCTACGCCATTTTTAATTAATAGTGCTTTCTATTTTTGAAGTTTAGTTTATATTGAAAGTATCTGATTTTACTGATTTATTATTAGACTAGTTGAGGTCTGTAGTCAAGTAAAGTATATAAAGGATCAATTATTGCAGCTTAGAAAGGTAAATATTCTTTTAAATATATTAGTTCTTTTACGACGTGTGTTGTATGTTGAATTTTTATTTAGATTAAAATAAATACAATGATTAATTAATATCACACTTTTATATACAACAAAATTTTGTAACATGAAAAGAAAATGATATTTCTATTTTTCCCTTTAATAAAAACATATAATTTTATTGTTAATTAATTATATAAAACCACTATAAATTGCATTGACTATACTGTAAATATTCTATAATTTGGCGATGATGTAACATTAATCTAATAAATCGAAACTTATTCTATATAAAGACAATATAATATATGACTTTGATTTTCACATTAATTATTTTTGTCGGATGAAATTAAACTGAAATTTTATCAATAGTATATAATCTAAAAATAAATTGCTTATACTTTTCAACTCCACATGAAAATCAATATTTAAAATTATAAATAACAATATTGGTAATATAATGTATTCTTTCAAACTTAAAAAGATATAAATGAGATTAAATTCAAAAATTAAGAAGTCATATAATATTTGAAAAATTTTTAAAATTTTAATAGTTGCAAATTATTCAGTAACGAAAAAGAAAATAAAAAATTATTATTAAAAATAAAACTCTTTCAAACCTCACATAACAAAAGAATGTTTCAATATATATAGCTATATAAATATTTCAATAGAATATTACATTTTTTAAATTTAAATTTTTAACTGTGTATCATTTAGGTTTAATTATATAAATTCTATTTAAAAATTTACTTTTTAAAAAATATATTCAATTAAATCTTACAATTATAAAAAAAATAATAAAAATAATACTTTTTCTTTTTTTATCTCTCCTAAATAAAAATTATATATATTAAATTTAAAATTTTATTTTTTAAAAATATATCCAATCAAATCATTCAAACATAAAAAATATTAATAAAAGAAAATATTTTCTTCCCTTTTTATCTATATCCTAAAAGAATTAAATATTTAATAAATAAAATATAAAAATATCTTAAAATATATCATTATCATATGTATTCATTAAAAAATTAAATTAATAAAGATAAAATATAAATTTTTAATTGCTTAGTTATATATATATATTTATTTATTTATTTAAAAAATAAAATCTTTTAATCCATTAAGAGTCCTAATAGGTCAAAATAACACTGTGAGTTATCGAAAGGAGTAACCTTTGACTCACTAAATTAGTGAAAACACTTGTGGCGGAGAAGATTCGAACTCGAAATCTCTCATTTATCACATAAGTAAGAATATATTATTGGCTTAAAAATAATTTTATAAATATATTAATAATAAAATATAATTTTCTAATCGGCTATAATTAAATTTATTTTAGGATATTTTAAATTTCATCAAGGGCGCTATTGGTAATCTTATTATTTTTCCTCTGTTCCCACTTTTATATATAGCGTAGATATTTGGGACACATTAGCTTTTATCACTTTATTATATTTACAGCTTTTTAGTGAATTTTTAATATTTTTTAAGTCCAATATTCATCATAATTGTGGAGGCATTAATTATTTTACTTCTTATATTCTAATTAAATTTTATAGTTTAGTAATAAATATAATTTTATTAATTTTATAGTTTAAATGAATTTAGTTCATGGTTGTAACTTCTTTTAGAGTTTTTATATATTTTTGAATTAAAGCACATAATTATTATTATTTTTTTAGTTTTAACATTGCAATAATCCTTTGATACCTTTTAGATTCACCAAGGATAAATATCAAAGAATAAAAAGAAATTAATTGAAGCACATAAAAATAAATGTATAATTTTTCAGATATTCTATTTAAAATTTTAATTAATTAAATTTCCAAATCGATAAAAATATCATTAAAAATTTTAATTTTTTTATTGACAAATAAAAATAAATTAATTTTGATTGTTTATATCAATTTTCTATTTAAATGTAGATTCTATTAGTAAAAAGGAGGAGAATATTAAATTCCTAAAATGTCCCTATCAAATTTATAGATTGATAAAAATATTATTAAGTACTTTAATTTTATTGGTGAATATTATCGAATTTTGATTGTTTACATTAAACTAAGTTTTGCTTGCTTGCTTCCACTGTAGGATCCTATGGTTGAACATATATTTATCATAAAAATAAATACACAAACATATAATATATATCAACCTTTTTTTTCCTTTAATTCTTAAGTATTAATTATATTAATGTGAAATAAAGGTAATTTATTTTAATTGCCTATACCATACTATATAAAGTATAGATTAAATATGATAAGAATATAATATGTTTAATTATTATTTTAATAAATATTTAATTTTAAATATGGTTATACTCCCAAGAAAAATGAAATATTAGAATGTCAGGCACATTTTTAAAGAAAATAATATTAGCTGATTTTAAAATAAATATTATATTTTGTTATCTATTTATTTTTATATTTTATTTTACAAAAATAATTGTTACTTTCTCTAATATTCAAATCATGAATTCAAGAAAATAAACAGTTTAATATATTAAATTTGCTAATGAATTTAATTATTTGTAATGTTGAATATTCAAAATATTAATAAAATAAAATAAAGCTAAAAATAAGGTAAAATAGTTATAATATCGATCGATGATTTCATGATAATATATCAATTTAAATTTATTTATTTTTACACTGATAAACCTAGATGCTGCTAAAAATAATTCTAACTCGAATTTCACTAAATTTTATAAATTATATATTTAAATCAAGGGAAAAATTGTAAGAACTATAATTTTAGTTGTTAATTTCATATTTGATCAAATCCAATCTTAAATAGTTACTTTAAAATTTTTAACTATGGCTTAGTTCAAAACATTTTATAAAACTTAAAATTAGTTAAAGAAAATGATGAAATAATAAGAAAATTATAGATATACAAAAATCAAAATGTAAATGAGAATAACGAGTTACATATAACAAAAAATATATACGTATAAATGTAAAAATTATTAAGACAATCAATTATTAAATCAAATGAATTTACTACAGAAAAAAATTAGAAAAAATAATAATGAATTGTGAAATTAAACTTAAATTTTAAAAATAATATTATTATATAATATAAAAGAATATAACAATTTACGAGCAAAAACAAAAAATACAAATGTGCAACACACGTTAAAAAAAACTAATACAATAAAAAGGAACAATATCACAGCACACTTTAATACAGTCAAGTCTAAACTTCACTGTCTATTTACATATAGTGCTTAATCCTAATATCAAAATATTTTTTCTAAGTCTAAGTCAATACTTTTAAGTTTAATAAGTTCAATCCTATACACAATTAATATTTTCTCATGCATTATAACTTAATCACAATAATTTTTCTTAGCAGGGTATCAAAAATCACATATTTCAATATGTGACGATTCTCCTTCATACTCAATGCATTGTTTCTTCAACTTGGGGATTTTTTTGTGTGGTTTAAATTTCATAATGTCTTTCCTAATTTCTTCTTTCTAGAAACAATTTGAATAGGTTGTTTCTCTTTAGCTATTTTTCTTTTGGTTAAATGATTGCATTCTTTATTTTAAGTGATTTTTTAAAGACACAAATCAGTAGCAACAAAAGAAAATGGTGAGGAACATTGCAACAGTGATTGAAAGGTGTAAAATTGCATTCTTATTTTGGATAACTGCTCTTACTAAATGATAATACTACTCTAGCAAAAAGAGAAAGACAAAAGGGTGTAAAATTCACAGGTTACACACTACCATTTGAATGGAAAATACTGAAATAGGCTAATACCTATGCACATATTGGACTCAATTCTATTCAAATATATACTATATTAAATCCAAAATTTTTTAAAAAAAATTATAAGCACAACTGGAGTAGACTTTCTTATGATCTATATGGCGGAGCATATAAAGTGTATACGAGTTGCAAAAATATTCCCGTATAAAAATTTTATTCCACTTAAATTAGTTCACATTTTAAAAAGTTGTGCACGTTTTAATATCATGCTAGACTTTGTGTTTCGAACATATTCTCTTAATACTTTAAATGTATTGAATGAGCATATGATTTTTTGTCGATCATTATTTAAAAGTTCTCCCATATTTATACCTTGAATATTGTAAAACAACACAATGGTAATTTGAACTATTTACTTTAGTTAGCTTCCCGAAGTTATTAAATTAAGTAAAATTCTCTATCTAAATAGACCATGGAAGAGAAAAAAATTTCTGTATTTAAATAGGACGAAGGGGAATATATAATGTAATTTCTTATTTTATTTAACAGAATTTAAATTTAAATAGAAAATTAATATCCCCAATCAAAACTAAATTATCTTTAATTTTTAACCAATTAAATTAAAATCTTTAATGATATTTTTGTTAATTCATAAACTTAGTTATGATGTTTTTGGAAATTAAAATGTTGTCACCCATTCTCACTTTTATATATATATATATATATACAAAAAATACATATATGAAGTAAAATAAATTTAGTTGCAACGTATAAAAATCAAGAAAATAATTTATATAAATGAATAACATGAGAAAATGAGATCATCTAAATCCTAAACACACAACTAAAACTTATTATTATCTCAAAAGTTTAAGATATCTTTAGTAGCCATTAAATATCTGTACCGTATATAAATGTATGAATACGAGGAATAATAAATTTTAGATACTGTTTTTAATAAATTTAATAACTTTGGTAATAATCAATTAAAAATTATATTTTATTAATTGATTGGAAGTAATTTATTAAAATTATTTCTTAAATAGATAAATATAGATAATTAAATATTTTAAAATTGTAAGGTTCTTGTTTTTTTAATTTATTTTTTTAATAAATATATACAATAATGAAATGTTTGAAAGTTTTATATTTTATTTTTGAAATATATTTTTCAAATATTTAATTATTTTTTTATTATAATTTAAAAATTTTCATAGAAAAAAAAGTATATTTTATAATATTTTTTCTTAATATTTGTATAATTTAATTGAATATATATATATATATATATATATATATATATTTAAAAAAATTCATATAAAATAATCATAATTCAGCTTTTCATAATTTTAATTTTTTTATTTTTTATAATTTATTTTTAAATAAAATAAAACATATTTGTGTGATGATAGACAATTGAAAATTTTAATTTAAAAATATATATAATATTTTATTATTATATATTTATATATATCGAAATATATTTATTAAGTGACATTGTAGCGTTTGAACATATACAGTTATTAAGTGATATTATAGAATTTCAGATAAATAACTATATAAATTGAACTAAAATGTGTATGTACGTAATTATTTTATTTATTAATCATCATATTCACGTTACTTTCATATAAAATTTTATTTTAACATTATAAAAATTTAAATAATATAAAATAAAAATTATAATTCATATTTGATATTAAAAATAAAAATGAATATAAATAATAAGTAGAAGTGTGCAATTACATAAAAAATTGAATGAATGTGAATACAATACACATAATAAAAAAATTAATATTTAAAATAGTTTATAATTTTATGAACTTAAACTTTTAATTTTAATTAGAATTATAATTATATTAAAATATCTTTATAATTTTGTAAATTAAAAATTATATTTCTTAATTAATTTACTAATTTTGATTTTCAATATAATAATCGGACAATAAATGAAAATATTTTCCAGAGTAATTTCCGGATTCCACGTTTATAGCCGATTGAAGTCCTCTTCTCATCTCCGCTTCTGCCCCTATTCAGCTCTGCTTCTACTTGCATTGTCTCTACTCAAAAATCCTCTCTGTGTTGATGAAATAAAAATCCTCACTGTGTCAACTGGGTAATTCAAGATAACATTAAAAATTGTAAGTTTTAGAAGATAAAAAACATGAAATTGGGAAGATTTAGAATGAAAAGAGCTGAAATTTTGAAGAGTTAGAAGGTAAAGAAAGTCTTTAGAGGAGAGAAGGCAGCAATTACTTTTGATTGGGCGAATTCAGGTTCATTATTTTACCCATTCCTGTTTAATGTTTTGTTTTGCTTATCTTTTCGTTAATTCTTTTGTTTTACATTGAGCAATTCTTCGTGTTTAGCTAATGATCATAATATGGTTTTCAGTTAAAGGCAAAAGGAAGAAGAGAAGACGCATGAGATGAGAGGAAGGGCATGCGTCGTCGTTTTGGGTGATATAGGACGTAGCCCTCGAATGCAATATCATGCCCTTTCCCTTGCCCGACAGGTACTTACCTCTCTCCCTTAAGTTTCTGATTTTTCCATGTCTTACCCAGAGAGTTTTGACCCATATATATTATTTGAATATCAAATTCTCTCTTTCTTTTTTTTTTTTTTTTCCTGTTTCATTAGTTGTATGAGATTTTTGCTGGTCTTGTTTGTAGGTATCTCTAGAAGTAGACATTGTTGCATATGGAGGTATGTCTTCGCATTGGTGGACTTTTTGTTCCATTAACATATGTTCTTAAATTATTGTGAGGTGAAGAGAAAAGCTATATGAGCTTTTAGGATGAATTTTTCCCAATTTTCTACCACTTTGCCGTATGGGAAACATGAGTCTCAATTGAATGTTTGTTCACCTCCCAGTTTGACATTGTTGAGAGGAAGAGAAGGACAGAGAAGAAAATCAAGAGTGTGAAAGGAATAGCTGTTCAGATTATGGAACTACTATGTTGCATTGCATCACTCTTCTCTTAGCTTATACATTCATTAAATGTTACAATACAAATGCTAGCTATTATTTCTGTTACAATTTGTTAACCTATATCTCATCTTTATAACTGCTAACACGCTATTAACAGCACTATTATTAAGATAGAGGATAAAAGGATGGAAGAGGAAAAACTGGCAATCAAGTTTAATATTAGTCTTTTGCAGCAAATAACTTGCTAAACATTGACCTTATATAACCTAGAAAATCATATATTTTTTGAAGTGTCCTTGACTAGGGGTGCAAATGAGCTGAATTGGCTTATGAGCTCAGCTCGGAAAAATTTCAAAAAGGATTGGCTTGAGTGGAGCATGAGTTTGAGCCTCTGATATTTGACTCGAAATCTCATCAAACCTTATCATGCTTATATATATATTGAGCTTATTGGCTTGAAATAAGTAGGTTTGGGTTAAACTAAACACGAGCCGAGCTTTAAGCCTAGTGAGCTCGAGCTTTGTTGGCTCAATTACACCCCTATCCTTGACATCTCTATGGCCATTTTCCTGACAGACTTTCTTCTTGAATAACATTTCTCTGACTTAAGCTTGGTTAATGAATAGTATGGGTCCAATCTCCTAGCCTTTTTGTTTTCTGCTGATGCATCAATATTTTTGGTCCTATATGATCTGAAGCTTAATATCTTTGCCAATGCTTGAATACTCGCCACGTGTTTTTCATTACCTACATGCCAAAAAAGGGATAGAGGATAATGACCCCTTTTTAATAGTGATTTCAATTTGAAAATTGAAGGCTCATAGTAACTTACAGTCGATGCTAGTTTAACTATTTCACAGAATCATTTACATTTTAGTTCTTGATGTACATAGAATATGATGTAGCAATAGGGCTGGCCAAACTGCCGAAGTCTAGATCTTCTCGTATTTTCCCACTGATATACCATATTGCTGGTTTACATGCTTCCTTTCATGTGAATACTTTTTCTGGATATTATCCTGTTTTGCTCATGCATGTAATATTTCTAAACATAAAAACTACAAAACTTTATTCCATTTTTATTTGCAATTTTCTTATACAAACACATGCATATAGACTACAACCATATCATATACAAATCTTGATCCACCAATTGAAGCTTTCTTTTTTCTCACAATTTATAAATTATATATTTATTACTTGCTTTTTTTGTTCCCAGTATTATGCACGAATGTCTCTTTGGATGGTGTGTGCGTGCGTGCATGCATGCATGAGTGAGGGCATGTAGAAGTACAAGTCTTTAGCAATCACGTTTTAGGTGCATGCTATACATTCTTTTGGGCTTCTACTTTTGTTAGTTAAAATTAATCGATTTGCTTGTGTGATAAATTTATAACCTTGTCTTGAATTTCATGACAATCAAAATCACTGGATATATCGTCTAACAAAATTTTTTTATTATTTATTTTTTTCTTTGAAAGGTTCTGATCCCCATATTGCAGTACTGGAGAATAAGTCTATTCATATCCATAAAATGGTATGTATATCATTTAGTCTGCTTATCTCATACCATCAGAATGGGCTTGGGGTTTATCATTGGTTACTTCTTTTATTTGATTTCTAATATTACAGAAACAGTGGCCAATACCTCCTCAGAGCCTTCCGAAGATATTTAAACCCTTTATTCTCTTGCTTAAGCCATTGTTTCAGTTTTGTATGCTGCTTTGGTATCTCTGCATCAAAGTTCCAGCTCCTGATGTTTTCATTGTGCAGGTGAGAATGAATTTTACATTGGAGAAGCCAAAATTTCTTTTTCAAACTTTTTACTTTTCTTTTTTAATATGATTCTTTTTTAATTAATTCATGTAACTGTGTGATTGAAGTTAGTTTATTCAGTTATTACTTCTGTAGGTAGACTAGTGTAAAATTGGTAAATCTCTTTTCGCATTTGAGAATTTTTGGTATAGCGTGAACTCGTTGCACATTCAACTATTGAGACTATGATGATGTAAATAGTTGTAGCAACTCTTCACAAATGTTTCTTTTGCCATAAAAATAACATATATTGATAGTTAAATGTTTTGACAAATTTTTGTTTATTTTTAAAAGCACTTTGCACGTGAAAGTCTTTGAAATAATGTACTCTATTGTGTTATTGGCATATATTTGTTACTGTATGTACATGTTTGGTGTGTGCGAGTTATTTGACTTGTTTATAAGCTAAACACAATCAATTTGCTAGTTTTTGATATATATGGGTGGAGAGGAGGCTACAAGTTAGAATTTATTAGTACTTAGTGCAAGCTTTTGGTTCTGAGATTGTCCTTTGATATTTTTTTCTTAAAGGATTTCGAAGCTTGTATCCAATGCGACTAGGGATCCTCTGCTTTAGCTCTTTTTCCCCCCACTTTTGGATGCCTCATCCTCCTCCTCCTCCTTGCAGTAAGTTTGGAGATGTCTTATGCACTAGGCATCTTGGTAGGATGAAAAGGTTGCTCCATTATTACTTGGAGTGACAGGCTTTAATGATATAAAAAGTCTCCTTACTGGGGAAGACTTAAATGCATCTAATTCTCTGAAAAAATAATGCCCTTCCAAAATTTTCTTTTGTATAATTAGCAATTTAGACACCGGTTACTAATCTGTTCATGGGTTTATATGGACCATAGATTTTCCTGGACTACTTTAGGGAACATTTACTATTATTTATTGGTTATTCAATGATTTTCTTCTACATGCTAATATGCCTATTTGAACCCTGCGCTTGTGTTTATAAACTTGCCTTTTCCTTGCCAATTCAATTTTATTTTCAAGGATCTTATTTGAAAATGGTTTAAGGTCTCTCTCACTTTTCCTGTGTGTGTATGTGTATGCAAAGAGTTAATTGTCTTTTATTGAATTAACTGTGCCCTTTGGCTTAACTGGTTGCTTTATAAAATAGTCAATGAAAACTTTAATATACATTAGAATCAAGGTTCTTTTAAATTCATATCATCTTATCTAACATTGTTTTATATAAAAATATTTCTAGTTGGAGGCATTTCTCTAAAATACACAGTATTTTTATCTAGAATCATATTTTTTTCATTGAATAATCGTCATGTTTTAACTTAATTAATTGATGAATGTTCATGTTCCTTTTAACAATTTTCTTTCTAAACCATTTCTAAAAACTTGACCAAACTATAATATTTCAATTTAGTTGGGTTTGGTTTTTATAGTTAAGCAATTTTGCTTCGTTTACAATTGAAAAACTGAAATTTTTAGTTCAGTGTAGAAATTTTTCTAACTATGCTAAATTAGAGTATGTCTAGTGGCATATATGAAGACTCTTAAATATCAAATTTGAGATATAATTTATTAAACAAATAATTGCATAAAATTTACATATGATATATGAAGTTTAGACGTAAAAAACTCGTTGATTATTGTTGAACACTTAAAAAGTTAAAAAATAGAAATATTTTGGTGCTGGTTATGTGAACATATGCACACATGTTGCTCGTAAATCTCTTTGTATATATGAGTCATTGTAATTTGACAAGGCCCTTTTTCTTTTAACTTGCTTCCATAGAATCCACCATCTGTTCCAACTTTGATGGTTGTAAAATGGGCAAGCTGGCTGAGGAACTCTGCTTTTATTGTTGACTGGCATAACTTTGGATATACTTTACTGGCATTGTCCCTTGGAAGAAACAGTCGTTTTGTAGCAGTATATCGTTGGTATTATTTGAATGCTCCAAAGACTTAATCTTTTTATCACTAGAAACTGTAGTGGTTTTGCTCCAGGGGTCTAAGTTTGTCTATGTCTTTAGGTTTGAGAGGCATTATGGAAGGATGACTGATGGCTCTCTGTGTGTAACAAGTGCAATGCAACATGAATTGGCTCAAAACTGGGGAATTAAGTAAGTTTTGTCTGTTTAATATTGACAATTTTCATCTTGGTGGAAAGGAACTTTGTTTCAATTTTAATATTGATCAACTGATCATCTTTTGCACGTTAAACTTGTTAGAGCTGCAGTCCTATATGATCAACCTCCTGAGTTTTTTCGTCCTGCTTTGCTCGAGGAAAAGCATGAGGTGAGAAGTTGTTTTCTTTTTGTACTGAACTTATTTGAAAAAATCAGAAATTTAGCAACAGATCATTTTCAGCTGTTCTGCAGATTAGATAAATATATAACTCAGCCTCACGATATTCGTGATTACACCAGCCATGGTAATATAACTTTGTGGTTTTGTCTATGTTGAGACTCGGTTAAACGAGGATATTGTTGTAGATTATTCTTTCTTGCTGAATCCGTAGGAATGGGGAACCACAGTTTAAATGAGACTCTGTTTACAACATTGGTTGATGGTACTATTTCCTTAAAGCCAAACAGGCCAGCACTTATTGTTAGCAGTACAAGCTGGTGAGTTCTCTCTGTCTCTCTTAAAGAAAAAGAGGTTGGATGGGAGTGGATTTTCAAGTAAATGATGAAAAGCTATATTATACTCTTACTGTTAATGCTACCATAGAATCTTGGTTTGGAATTTTTGTTTGATTTGCTAAATGGTGCTTCTGGTTGTATGCCTGTTTCAATTTTACATTGGTTCTTTTATCTGCCATAATTTCATTGTTAGATTGTGGAGACTTTGATGAGATACTCTCTTGTTAGTTTGAATTTCGGAGGAAAATTTACTTTGATGCATAATTTCAGTACCGGTTTGATGTCCTTGGGAATATTCGTAGTCCTTTGAAGGTTCAGTTTACAGAACCTGCATTTGTCGCATGCTGTCTTTACAAGTATTTCACCCTACCATTTCTCTACATCTCAATTCTTATGTTGATTGTTAAATGGCAACTCGCTGTGATGAATTTCAAACCTCTATTATATATAATATCCTGTAATAGAAGATTCCCATTTGAAACTATTGACTTAACAAAGGAGATTTACTTGAGAGAATGATGTTTTCAGGACACCGGATGAAGATTTTAGCATTCTACTGGAAGCTGCAGTTATGTATGATAGACGTGTTGCTGCAATCTTAAATGAAATTGACTCTGATCTTGAAGAGGGTGTTTGGAAAGAAATAACTGATGAAAGAAAATGCTTGTATCCTAGGTTATTATTTGTCATTACAGGTATTGTCCATTTTATTTGAAGAGAAA
Source organism: Jatropha podagrica (assembly GCA_947857235.1). Lineage (NCBI taxonomy): Eukaryota > Viridiplantae > Streptophyta > Magnoliopsida > Malpighiales > Euphorbiaceae > Jatropha > Jatropha podagrica. The sequence continues at coordinate 9,102 of CANUEP010038726.1, read as the reverse complement.
ACATTTTTCCTTCCAGATAAATAGATTTAAGTGCTCAGTATGCTATAACCTTTTAACCAGTCTTAGACCATTTTCAAAGGCAAAGGGCCTGAAAAAGAAAAATATGAAGAAAAAATAAGGCGGCTACACCTCAAGCGTGTTGCATTTCGTACCATGTGGTTGTCAGCTGAGGATTACCCATTGCTTCTAGGTAGAAAATCTGTTTCAAATTCATTTTTTACCTTTTTTTCCCCCTTGTACATGTGCAGTTTCTATATCTCTTTTTATGTTTACAGGGTCAGCAGATCTTGGTGTGTGCTTGCATACTTCATCATCTGGGTTAGACCTTCCAATGAAGGTATAAACTAATTCTGATATTTTGAATAAAAAAAAATTTTACAAGTACACATATAAATTGTCTGTTTGTGCTCTGTAATATTTCTTGCATTAGGTTGTTGACATGTTTGGTTGTGGGCTGCCTGTTTGTGCTGTTGCCTACTCGTGGTACAGTATTATTGTCCATTTATTTTGACATCTAATTATGCTTGAATTATGTTCTTTTTCCGAATATCATTGATTGTCATTAGTAATTGTCTTCATGGTTTGAAGCATCAAGGAGTTAGTGAAAGTTGACGAAAACGGACTCCTCTTTTCATCGTCTTCAGAGCTAGCAGATGAATTTTTGGTAAATAAATTCTCTTGTTGACTGAATATGATAACATTTTAAGTTTATTATGCACAGTAACATCATAGAGCTAGCTGAAGTAGCAAGGATGAGGTACAAATTAAGTATCACATACTAATCTTGACAATTAATTTAATGAAAAGGGAATCATCACAGTTTCACAAGCATATTCACTACAATACCATCACATTCCCCAACATTTCCTTTGTTTCGAGAAATAGAAGTCTGAACCCTTACATTATGGTAAAACCTGATTGTATGTTCTTCATCTCTTGAAGCCAGAATCATCAGCAAAATTTTGATGTATAGACAGGATGTGAGAAATGATAAGACTCATCTATCTTTTGTTTTTTTTTTTTTTTAAATGTATTTTGGGATGGATCTTCTTTATCTATTTGATTCAGAAGGGAAGAACATTATCATCCATTTCTTTTCATGCATGGGTGGATTCACGCTCTATGTTTTTAGAAATATTTACCAGCCAAAGGGGATTTACTTCATAAAATGACAGAAGCTACACTGTTGAACCTGCACAGATGCTGCTTAAGGGCTTTCCAGATGAATGTAATGCGTTGAAGTCACTGAGAAATGGTGCACTACAAATGGGTTCTTCAAGGTGGGCTACAGAATGGGAAGAGCACGCAAAGCCATTAATATCAGAGGCAAGATTATTTCTCTTGATATGGATATCTGTCTGTAACAGTTTATTTTGAGGAAAAAAAAAAAGAACAATACATATATATATATATATATATATATATATATATATATATATATATTGTTCTATTTTTTTCCTCAAATTTTACCATCTCTGGTAATTATAGCATTTTGCAGTCACTTCCAAATTCTGCTGGCCTAATCATATGGACATCGCTGCTTAATTGTGCACTTAGCAATACAGTCATCTACTTTTATCCACTGCCTCGTAGTGCAGAACAGGTTTTCTTTTATGCATTTTTATGAAGATGATTTAGAGTATTTCTAAATTTTCAGGTTATTTCCCATAGTGCAAATTAATTGCTATCTGAAGTGGAAAAATTTTCAAGTAATTTAAATTGGTAAGTCGGGAAATTTTCTTATTCATTACCTTTGCAGTTGATTTAAATTGGAAAATCTGCAATTTTTATACTGCCAATTACAAGTGATGGTATCAGCTTTAACAGCAGTATCCTGAGCCATGTTCTGAAAACATGCTGGAAATTATCGAAATTCAACTGGTTTTTATTATTGAAAAGCAACACATCTTGAAATTTAGTTTGCTTTTTGTGGTCATCCGGATTAACGCTTGTCAGTTTATTGCAGTCATGGAAGGCTGCACAAAGCATAAACCTGAATGCCATGCACTTCAGCAGCAGAGACCTAGGTGCCACATTCCAAGCGTTGTTCCTGCTATTCGACTTTTGAACTGGCTGTTAAATGTTTGGGGAAATGTGGCTTGCAGACAGACTTTTGATAACTCTATATGAATTCATTTTATACGTTTTGGGAAGGAAAAGGATACGAAGGTCCTCGAGTAAGAACTTATTTTATTTTATTTTTATTTTTTGAGATAAGGGAAATTTATTATTATTTTTGAGTTGTGTATTTGGATGGAAAGAAGTTCAAAGATTGTAAGGACCATCATTTGTTTGGTCATAGAACCAGGCAGGGTGTTTGGTTCAATGGGACTGGACAGGTATAATGTCATAGACAGATTCATAGTGAATACAGGAGGTATTATCTAATTTTTGCACAAGAGGTGACATTTACTGGCAGCGAGGTCTCCATGCTATATAAGAGTAACCAATGTTTTGAAAACTGGATGAGGATCAGTCAGGTTGGCCTGGATGAGGACTCCAACGAACAATAATTTTAATGTGTAATAAATATTTGATTAGAAGCTTTAGATATTGCAGCAATAGAGAGTAATGGAAGGATGATAGAAGAAATGAAAATTAATACGGAAGAGCGGCTTTACTGGAAAAAGGGAGCCATAGAAATACGTTTTGGGATTTGATAATCTCTGGTGAGTATGGGATTATGTTAGGGGTTTTGGGCATTTCTAAGATGGGTTTTGTATTTAATAGGAGAAAGGGATGGACGCTGGAAAGAGATTTTAGAAGTAGAAACAAATTTTTAGGGGTGGCTATCATTTCACGATTTTTGTTTTTCATTTCTGAAAAGCAAAAAACTGTTTTTCAATTTTTGATTTTATGTTTTTTCAAAATTTATTTTTTTCATGAACTATTTTTTTATATTTCTGTTTTGTTGTGCAGCACAAGCTAGCTATTCCATTGCAAATAAATGATGAACGCATTATATATCAATCAATGCATATGTATACATATGAAATTGTGGATATAAATACATACACACTTCGAGAATAGTAGTCTTTAATGGAGAAGTATTACCTATTTGTAAGTACCGAATATAAAGGTGAATTTGCCCTACAAACTTATTTAGTGAGATTAAAAAGGTCCGAGTTGATCTTTTTCTCTGAATTTTTTTAAAATAATTAAAAAAATTAAAATTCAAAATAATTTATTTAAAGCTATTGAAATAATTAAATTTGACATTTTGAATGAATTTAATCTATGATTCTTCATTATAGTTACAATATAAGAATTATTGTATACATATTTATTAAACTAGAATTAAGATTATATTGTCTAATTTATTAAAAATTAATTAAATATAGAATAAAATGAAACTAATATATGAAATATATTGCATTTCTTTTTACCTTGACCGATACATATTAATTTAAATATTTTAAAATTGACCTTGAAAAACAAACTTAGGTATAAACAACCACTCCTCTAGGCCATAACTTTCCCTGACGGTCCCATATAAGCAAATCAAAGATAACACAGCAAGAGGACAAGTAAGCATTCGGGCAGTATCAACCAAATTACCAGCTAGATTAGCTAAAGAATCAGCAATGCGATTGGCCTCTCGATAACAATGGCAAAACTGTACTTGCCAATCCCTCTCAATCAGATGTTGGATAAGGCTCAACCCATTACACAGTCTGCAATTCATAAACTCTTGCTGTTTAATTATCTTAAGAACCATCAAAGGGTCCACTTCAACAATAAGAGAACGAAACCCCAAAGACCAAGCATTAGAAAGACAATGATAAACAGCAACTAGCTCAGTTTCACAATGAATCCCCCATGCCAATTCCCATAACAATCACGGTAAACCCCAGCACAACCGCCTCGACCTGGATTCCGTTTAGAAGCACCATCTATATTCAATTTTATCCAATCTACTGATTGGGACTTGCGAATGAGAGGCTCCTAATCAAGCTTCACAAACAAAACGAAGTTGATCTTTCAATTGCAACAATTGACGCTCCAGAGACTGCCATTGACCAGAAAAAAACTACATCGTTTCTCCATTTCCATATCCACCAAGCTCCTATGGCTAGGACCTGTAAAGAATATCCTTGAAAAACGTGAGAACGGCAAGGCAATTTATTCGCATGAAAGAGCCACTCAAAAACAGGCCATTGCTGTAACTCAGCCAGAGATGCATCATCCCAAACACATTCCCATATTTGCTTTGCGTAGAAGCAGTCCCGTAATACATGTTCAGTATCTTCAACAGCAACTTTACAAAGACTACATAATTCCGAAGTCAAGCCTCTTCGCTACCATTCAAAGTTAGATATAATTTTATCATGAACAACAAACCAAATAAAACGTCTAACATGCTGAGGCACATGAATTTTCCAAAGATTCCTCCACTTAGTCAGAGGGGTCTGAGTGTTTAAATTTTCCGAAAGCAAATAAGCATACTTGACCGAAAAATGCGCATCTAGAGAAGCATTCCATGCTAATCCTTCAAAGGTATTAACATCTTTAGCCAACACACAACTTCCAGGCAAGCACAAATACTTAAGGTAATACTGTCTTTTCTCAGTTCAATTCCAAGATTGACCCGTCAAGTAGGAAGAAACAGGTCTATTCAGGTCATAATTGGAAACAGGACTCAGAGCAACACTCTCTAAAGGCAAATCACCCAGCCAAATATTAGTACAGAAAAAAAAAGTAGTGTCCATTCCTAACAAGTTAAACATATCTTTCGTCAAAATAGCCACAGCACTGCAAATACCTCTCCAAATGTGAGAACAACCATTACGTGGAATTAGCATTTGCAGACCAGATTTACCTTGAGCATACTCGGACCGAAGAATTGAAGCCCAAAGACCTGAATCCCTTGAGACAAGTCGCCAACCCAGTTTTATCAAGAAGGCAGAAATCATATCACGGCACGATCGCAAGCCTAAGCCACCAAAGCAGGTAGGCTGAGTTAAAAGATCCTAATTCACTCAATGGAACTTGCTTTCTTGCTAGACAATCTCCCCAAAAAAATTGTCTAGCCTTCTTATGGAACGCGTCACAAACAGATTAAGGAAGATAAATGCTGTATTAAATGATTGGGAAGAGCAGAAAGTACAGATTTGGCTAAAGTTAAACGGCCTACAAATGATAATGAATTCAACTTCTACCAGCTAAATGATTATCAATTTTCTCAATCAAGCATGTAAAAGCTGGTTTACCCGCACGTCCATGAAAAATGGGAACTCCAAGATAAGTTCTCAAATTATCAGTCATTAGCATCCCCGCCAAAGCACAAATCTGATTTTGTAAAGACATATCAACTCCAGCTGAGAAAAAAATCTTAGACTTCTTTTTATTAACTTTCTGGCCCGACAAACAACCAAACATCTGCGGGCAATTTCGAATAGAAACGATTTGCTCTACACGTAACATGATTATGGAGATGCAGAGGTGACAAATATGTAATTATACACACGTAAGTATACATTTACGTGGTCATATAATCATGCATATAATAACAATATGTTAAATGGCTTGTAACTCATTTATAGAAAACGATCATAATTAAAGATTTTACTATCATAGTATGAAAGTTTACATAAAAAATCAATGTAAATTAAATTCTCATAATTGAGAAAAAGCTAAATGATTTTTTTAGTCAAATGTGGAGATGCAGGGCATCGAACCCTGTGCCTCTCGCATGCAAAGCGAGCGCTCTACCATTTGAGCTACATCCCCATTTGATAGACTGTCAAAATAAGAAAAATATAATGTAATTAAGAAAGTCCAATTTTTTAAAACAAGCTTAACACTTAGATATATTTAGATATCATTGTATGCTAAGTCAAATAAAAAATTATCATGAAAGCCAAATAATATATAGGTGAGTTCTTTTAAAAACCCCAATTACAAAACTTAAACAAAGTTCTAAAAAAGAATATGAAAAATTTATGGTAGAGATTAGATAATTTTCATGGAAAGCCTAAGACAAGGGTCATATGGTTGGAGTTTGACCAAGATAAGTTACCAAATTATCAACTATCGGCATCCCTAATAAAGTAAAATTCTAATTTTGTAAAAACACATCAACTTTAGCTGAGAAAAAAATCTTAGACTTCTAGTTATTAACTTTTTGAACCCCCCCCCCCAAAAAAAAAAACCAAACTTCTGCAAGCAATTTTAAATAAAAACCATTTACTGCACAAAGGCCTCAGTAAAAAACAAGTGAGATAGGGTTGGCCTACCCTAAAAAATAAGAAATGGGTGCCAAGAACCTTCTACCATTGTCTGACTAATACAGTGATCAAACGCTCTAAGCTAAGAAAAATATGTATGGAGAGATAGGATCTTCCTGCCTGACCCCTTTAGATGGGCAAAAAGCATAAGAAGGATTACCATCCCACAACACACTCATGTTACTTGCATGAAGGCAGTTACTGATTTTATTAATCCAGTCATCAAGAAAACCTACCAAGTGAAGATAAATTCCAATGAAGACAGTCATATGCTTTTTTCAAATCGATTTTAAGAATCATATACCCCTTACTAGATCAAATGTGTTGCATAGCGTGAACTGCCTTTTAAAGGATAACAATATTATCATGCAAATATCTCCTTGGGATAAAAGTGGTTTAGGCTGGCGACACTAAGAATAAGAGGGCCTTTTTCATTTGATTATTGGTCGAAATTGGATAATAAACTCAAGGACATGTACCTTTGGTAGTAGGACAACATCAATATCTCTCACACCATTTGGTATTGGATTACCATTTAAACATCTAACACCATTCAAGAAAGGGATCCAATGACAACACTCAAATTCTTCTGATGGAAAGCAGTATGAATTCCATAAGCCCAAGAGCTTTATAAGTTTCCATAGAAAATAACGCTTTTTGAACATCTTCGACTGTAAAAGGAGCATAAAGCAACTATCTCAAACCTGCAAATAAAACCAAAAAGCCATTAGGAATGGATAAGTTAGTCTCAATGAGAGGCTCTTCAGAATATAAATTGTGCAAAAAAATGACTGGCCATAGTTTTTATGACACCATGATCTTAAGACCAAGTATCATTGTTAAGATTCAAACCCAAAATCCTCTTTGAAGACCTTTTAATCACTGTACTAGCATGGAAAAATGGGTATTACGGTCCCCTTCGAAAATCCAACGCTATTGGGATTTTTGAAAACAAAGCAGCTCCTCTTAGGCAAGACAAATCTTCAGTTCACAAGTTAGTTTACTTTCCAAATTAAAAAGCCTTCTATGAAAGGAGTTAACCAATCTAGCCTGGACACTAGCAAGTAATTGACATTTCCACTGAAACACACATTACCAAACACCAAACACCAAACATTTCCATTTAATGAACTTTTTCATCATATACTTCAAATTTGAAACTAGAGGAGCATGAGGAGCCATTGATCATAGATAAATTTGGAAAAATTCAGTTGAGTCATCTGTGAAAGAGAGAAGAAGAATAGTTTGAAACAAGCAATTGACTTGATTAATTTCTCATATACAATTTAGGGTATATATAATACACAGAAATGGTTCTAAAAAAGGAAAAACAATCTCCTAAGTATCTCCTAATTATGGCTGAGTATCATCCTAATATATGCACAATCTATTCCAATAATTACAAGATTCTAACACTCCCCCTCAAGCTGGAGCATACATGTCATATGCTCCCAGCTTGTTACAAATGTATTTAATACAGGGACCTCTAAGAGACTTTGTAAGGATATCTTTTAATAGATCATTTGAACTAACAAAAGAGGTAGAAATACATCCTGATTTAATTTTCCGTTTGATGAAGTGGCAATATATCTCTATATGTTTTCTCCTTTTGTGAAACACTAGATTAGAGGCAATGTAAAGTGCTGCTTGATTATCACAGATTAATTTCATCTGTTTAATTTCTCCATATTTCAAGTCTTAAAGAAGTTGTTTTAGCCAAATAAGTTCACACGTAGCCAGTGTCCTTGCTCGGTATTCTGCTTCTACACTTGATCTAGCTACAATAGTTTGCTTTTTACTCTTTCAAGATATCAAATTTTCTCCAATCAGAACACAATATGCTAAGTAGACTGTCAATCAGAGGGATAACCTACCTAGTCTACATCAAAATATCCAACAATTTGTGAGTGACCCCTATCTTCACACAACTGTGAATACTCAAATTTTGAGGCTCAAAAGGCCAGTTTTGAGAATTCTCCGGAACGAGGAAAATTAGAAGGTCTGTCGGCCGCAGCGGTGGCAGCCGCCCTTAATGGCGGCGTTAGCCGCTGCGGCGATAGCCGCCGGCGACAGCGGCTACGGTCGGCCTTTAGTACCCAATTTTTTAGGCTCAAAAAGCCTATTTTCTCGGACTGCAAACAGCCCGGCCGGACCGAAGGCCATTTTGGAAATTCACCGAAAGTATGCCAAAATGGTACTTGAAACGTCCGAAAAATTATGAGGATCGTAGAACTGGTCCCGGAATATTTTTTTGGAGGTCCGGAACCCCCGAAAAAGGCTCCGGAAGTGGAAAAGAGAGAGAGGGCGGGACACACCCGCCCCAGCTAGGGCGGCCATGCCCGCCCTGGCAGGGCAGTCACGCCCGCCCTGGAAGGGCGGTCACGCCCGCCCTCGGGTCCCTTTTCGCCTATAAATTACGGCCCCGGGCTCCGTTTTCAAGCACAGTCTGTGTTGACGGACATTCCCTTTCTCCCTTACGCTCCTTGCGATTCTTTACTGCTTTTCTGCATTTTTGATTTCTGCATTCTTGTTTATTATTTGGTCACCTAAATTAAACCAATTAATAATTCCTTTAACAAGAAGCTGATTCTGGAGTTAAGAAGCGGCCGTCGATTAAATCAGGTATGTAAGTCGAAGCTCTGCCTATTTAATTTCAGCACTCCATGCATATTTCTCTTCTACCCCTAATAATTCTACAACTGCATAAATGCATCCATATCATCATTGCCTCGGTGAATGAATTTAGGCTAATGCCCGGTTAATTAATAATCGTGGTATTAAAGCCTTAAATCCAACAATATTGGCCTAAAAAGACCTAGTTAATCAATAACTATGGTTAATAGCCTTTATTTCGAGCAGTCCGGCTTAGGTCCAA
>CANUEP010038646.1:0-26392 GCA_947857235.1 Jatropha podagrica | reverse complement strand
GTAAATTACTTGCCTCCTTATGGGAATTTAACCACTCTTAAATTGTGATCTAGCTTTAATAAGTGCTATAAGACGGTGCTCCGGCACCGATTGTGGCATCCGTCGTCTGGTTCTTCGGGATTAGGCGGCGGGTGTTACATGTTAGTTTTGGGTAATTTTCATTAGAACATTTTGAACTATAGGAGTAATCACTTAACGAAGTATCAGCTTCAATTTGTATCTTTAAAATACTTAAATTCCCCAATTTATAAGAGTAAAATGTCTTTTGATGTAATTAAATCCGTTACTAATTCAAGCGTCTTTTTTCCCCTCCAAATTTAGCATCGGAATAAAAATCCAATGCTAAATTTCGTTATCCGTTGCTAACCTGTTGCCCATTTACCCGCTATTATTTTCCGCGTTAATTAGCATTGTATTAGCTACGGCTATAATCCGTTGCTAATTTTCTATGACTAATCCATTGCTAATTCGTTCTTAAATTCTGAATTTATTTTTCACTTTCAAACTCTTGCTGATCCCTTGCTAAACCGTTGCTAATTAGCATCGGATAGGGTTTGATGCTAAAATTTCATTGCTAAACTATATTTTTCTTGTAGTGTCTTATTTTGTTGTGTTTTAGACAGTAAGATATTGTCATTACCAATAGTGGGTAGACCTTGTTCTTGATGAAAGATAAAAAAGAATTATTTGTGGTTTGTTGTGGAAGATTGAGAAGATTGAAAATGAGAAGAAAATGAGGCATAGGAAGACTGAGTGGGTTTATGCTGGGCTTGTTGTCTGTGTATTTGTGGTTTTGGCTTTATGCAGTAAATATGAAATTGGAACTTGTAGTTGCAATTAGGTCTTGGTATAAATATATATTATTAAGCTTGGTTCATGTTTTTAACGAATGGTTTGTTGATTTTGGACCAGGAATTTGTGAAGTGTTTATCTTTAATTATATTGGTAATGAAAGCATGGTTAATTTTGGATGGTACATTTTGTACAATTTTTCCGTTCGACCAAATTTAGGTACTGAAAATGTGAAAGTAAGCTTGAACTGATGTGTTCTAATAAACTAGTTGCCTGAAATTGATTGAAGATTATAAAGTATAATCAGACATAAAGATGAGATTACTAGTATAAAAGATAATGATCAATCATCATCTTGAACTGCAATTCATTAAAAATAAACCTGATAATACAAAAAGTGTATAGTGTTTGACATATTGAATTACACTTAAGTAAAAATATGCATGTACATGATTTAACATTAAAGCTACACCTAATTGCTAACTGACAAAAAACATCTCCTAAAACTTAACAAAAAGCTCCCAAAAACTTTGTAAGAATCTCCCAAATAGTTCACAAAAATCTACCAAATGCTTCAAAAAAATATGCCAAATAATATAACTTGTATTACTTAAAAACTTCATAAAAAGAACTTTAATTCTTAATAAAAGAATCCTATAACTTAAAAAGTCTCTATTTCCATCTTGGTCTTGTATTAACAGTCTTTCTTTTTTTTTTTTTTTAAGCTTGTTCTGCACTTGCCTTGGATTCACTTTAACAATCTTGGATGCATTAGGCTAATTATCTATGACTGGAGCAGTCTAAGTTGCATGCACACTTGTTTGGATCCCACCAAAGTGCCCATGCTCCATAGCTCTACTGCTCCCCTCTAACAAAAGCAATATATACAATCAATACAGGATAATATATACAATCAAACTAATGAACAAACAATAGGAAAAAAACATAGCTATTACATCAGTCATCCATTGGGCAGTTACTGGAACAGTTACTAGATAGCTTGAGTGGAACCTCTTCTTGGATGTTGGCTATTCTTTATTGCTGGCTCATCCAGAGTCTTTTCCTTTCCTTTATGCTTAGAAGTGACACTACTACTGAGTTGCTTCTCTTAGTCTCTTAAAAATTGAGTGCATATGATTAAATGTTGTTATCTTTACTAGAGGGGGTTGCTGAGATGCACCTTGATCTTGTTGTTTATCTCTATGAAACCTCTTATTGTGCCCACTACACCACAATTTGTTGCATTTCTAGTTCACCAAGCCTTTTTGCTTAATTTTCTCTTAGCAGGAGCTTGCTCCAATTCTTTTTCCTCCTTTCACCTTACTTTTGGCTTCCTACCCCTTTTTCTTTTATAAGACTTGTTGGAGTAATATTTGTTATGTTTCCTAATTTTGACCACATTTCTAGACCATTGATTGGGTTTATGCAATGACTATAAACCTTTGCATAAGTGTCAACCTTGTAAAAATCATTAACCCTGTATACTGACCCTCCCAGCTTGCAATAAGAACCCTAGGTCCCCTAGTGAACATAGGTATGTAATGAAGTGCAAATTCTCTATTCTCATTTTTTTTTGTATCTTAATGCACAAAGGACCTTGCACATTTTTCATTGTTCCCTCTTCTTATACAACCTCTTCATTAGTTTTATCCTTACCATCTCAAGCATAGTAAGTATGGCTCAATATCTAGCATGTAAGATATACTTATTGAAATAATAACATAAATTATTGGTAAGTATGTCATACTGGATATTTGGCCTAAAGCATGATCTAGACTAATTTTCACATGGTTGTTGTCTACCCTATATTGATTTGGTATAGATTCTAAATACTTATCGTCTCTTGCCTCACTTTGCTCATCCCTTGCCATTCTTGTACTCCCTCCCTCGTTGCTATCTCATTTTGTTCATTCACTCACACTTCATTTTCCTCACCCCTTCCATATTTTCATGTAAATTTGTGGTACTACTCTCCCCCAACACAAACTCAAAGTCCTCATTAAGTTTCCATCGATTCCAGTCACCTAAGGGTTGTTGGGTGTCACCTAAAGGTTTCTTAAAGGGTGGCAAACACAACAATCTAAGACTAGTATGTTTATTTGAGGTAATTAGCTTTGAAGTGGTTATGATGATTTTGGAGTTGCATCAATAGTTTCATCCACAATCTCCTCTATAACTACAGTACTTCCAGGAGTATTAACATTTAGGGTCTCCTCAATTTTAACAACTCCAAGCTGTTCCACATATACATGAATGATCTCATGGTTACTACCATATAAAGACATTATATATATATCACTTTCTTTTTCAAGTGGCTTAAAACCCTCGCTATGGGCTTTACTAGGTTCTAACCACCAATACCTAAAAATACCCTCTACATGCATCCTTTGTAAGGCTTTGTCTACCCTAATAATAGACATCCTATCCACATTGCAAGATTAGCTCAAACTCAAACCCATCAAAATAACCATGCTCCCCTTTTACACCTCCATATTGAATGATTAAATCATAATCAAGCCCTACAGCTCCTACTCAAAAATAAAAACAAGCAATAATTTTAAACTAAACATCAATAATCATGCAAAACAAAGATGCATTGAGTAAATTTAACCATTTTAGTAACCTAAAAATCCTAATAAACACATAATCACTGTATTTATCATGGAGATTGAACACTAGTGGCACCACATGTATTGCCAACCTTTTTTCCCTTTTTAACCACATACAAAACCAAAAGCAAAAATAATAAAAAAAAAAACTCAACATGGTGGACCACATGTTTTCTACAACAAATTCATTGAATATAAAATAAGATAGAATAGAATAAATACCTATTCGGTTTGCAGTCATCTATGGATCCCATTTATGTATAGCCAACCCAAGAGGGGGGAGGGTGAATTTGGTTTTCTAAAAATTTAGCTATACGAAATAAAAATTCTTTTGCAGCGAAATTAGAAAGCATTTATGGGAGTCAATAATCAAGTTTAGAACTTTTTCGCAAAGTAGTTGCAAGATCAGAACGACTCTGTGAATAACAGTTATTGCATTTAGAAGTGTCTCACAAAGCTTATGCAACATTAGAAAAGCTCTATGAAGGATATTCATGACGTTTAGAACTACTTCACAAAGCTTATCTAAGATTTGAAAATTGATTATAACTCAAATTGTGAATTATACTAATGATAAACACAAAGATTTATAGTGATTCGACACTAACTCACCTCCATCCTCTTCCCAAGACTCATCTTGAGATCCTCCACTATGTTATCTCTTTTTAAGGGTAAGAGACAAATTGATTTTACAAGAAAATAGATCAACACCTAGATGTAACATTTATTCCACTAGATTTCTAAAGGTTCTAGTCAATCTCCAATTAGAAAAAAAAACTAAATAAAATTTAAAAATGTAAATTGACACACAATTTAAAACTAGCCGCTAAAAATGAAATAAATTAAAATAAAATAAATAAAATTTGATTGTTTTGTTTTATCTAACAAAAATAAAATCTGATGGTGACATTAGAATTTCACATCAGAACCTTATATAACTCTTTTAGACACAAAAATATTTTTCAAAGAAAAACTCACATAAAATAAAAATTTAAAAATGTATCACAAAACAAGTTTTTCAATCTCAAACATAGAAAGCATTTAGAACACACACACACACACACACATAGAGTTCTAAAGTTAAGAGTTCAGAACTAACATACCAGTTCTCTTCTAATTAAGTAGAATTGGCTTTCATTTAAATATTTAGTGAAAATGTTTGTTAATTTCTTTTCAATAGGGATGAAGTCAACCACTATATCACCTTTTTAAATATGATCTCATATGAAGTGATGTTTGAGTTCTATGTGCTTGGTTCTAGAGTGCTGGACTAGATTTTTAGACAAGTTGACAGCACTTATGTTGTCACATCTGATTAGAACTATTTTTAATTTCAGACCATAGTCTGCCAATTGTTGCTTGATCCACAGAATTTGTGCAACACAGCTTCCACCAGTAATGTATCCTACTTTTGCAATAGAGAGAGCAACATATGTCTATTTCTTGCTAAACCATAATACAACAGCACTACGTAGAAATTGGCAAGTTCCAGACATGCTCTTTCTATCTATTATGCTTCCTGCAAAATTAGAATTACTATACCTAATAAGATCAAATGTATCATCTTTAGAATACCACTGACCCATATTAGAAGTTTCACAAAAATATTTTAAAATTCTTTTTATAGCAATTAAATGAGATTCTTTAGGACATGATTGAAATCTAGCATATAAACAAACACTGTAGTGAATGTCAGGTCTGCTTGTAGTTAAATATATTAAAGAACCAATCATACTTCTAAACAACTTAACATCTACATCCTTTCCATTTTCATCTTTTTCTAATTTTGAGAATGGACGCCTTGACATTCTCCATTTTGAACCCTTTTAACAATTCTCGAGTATACTTGCTTTGGTTTATGAAGATTTCATTATCACATTGTTTGATTTGAAGTCCAAGAAAGAAGTTTAATTCTCCCATCATACTCATTTCAAACTTACCCTGCATAGTTTTAGAAAATTCTTCACAAAGACGGTCATTAGTAGAACTAATGATTATGTTATCAATATAGATTTGTACAACTAGAATATCAAGTGTTTTGTTTTTAATAAAAAGTGTAGTATCTATCTTTCCTCTAGAAAAACCATTTCTAATAAAAACTTACTTTAAACCATAAATTGGTTAGTAAGTTTGTAAACATTGTTTGATTTATCATAAAATTCAAAATTAGGTGGTTATTCTACATACACTTCTTCATTTAGAAAACTAATTAGAAAAGCACTTTTCACATCCATTTGATATAATATGAAGTTTTTATAGCATGTAAATGCACAAAGCATTCTAATGGCCTTAATTCTAGTAAACGGAGCAAAGGTCCCATCAAAATTGATGCCCTCTTCTTGGTTGTAACCTTGAGCCACTAACTTTGCTTTGTTTCTCACAACATTTGCATGTTCATCAAGCTTATTTTTAAACATCCATTTTATTCCAATAATAGAATGATTTTTAGGTCTACAAATAAGTTTCTAAACTTAGTTTATCTCAAACTGATTCAATTCTTTTTGCATAGCAAGAATCCAACTTTCATCATTTTAAACATCTTCTAAATAATTGAGAAACTAAAGCAAAATTACTA
Organism: Jatropha podagrica; assembly: GCA_947857235.1. Taxonomy (NCBI): domain Eukaryota; kingdom Viridiplantae; phylum Streptophyta; class Magnoliopsida; order Malpighiales; family Euphorbiaceae; genus Jatropha; species Jatropha podagrica. Next base: position 20,416 of record CANUEP010038646.1, on the reverse strand, counting down.
AAATATCTCTTAAGTTGAGCTCTATTCATCATCCTTTCTGAAGGGTTGTCAATGATGTCCTCTTAAGGATGATACTTGTGGAATCGCCACTTTTTTGGTAAATCAGAAGCTCCATTTTTTGGTTCTGGCATTTGACTTCCAGTTATGTTCTAATCAATTTAGCTTGATTATCATCATTCTGCTCATATTCTAGCTATTCTAACTGTTCATTCTGCCTATGTTCTGACTTTTCTAGCTACTTTGATTGTTCATTCTTCTTTTCTTGATCAAAATGTATAACATTATCATTTTCTAAAATTCAAGAAGTAGAACTAGATTCATAAAAAACAACATGTATAGATTCTTTTACAACTAGACTTTTCTTATTAAACACCCTATATGCTTTACTATTACTAGAATATCCTAGAAAAATTGCTTTAATAGATTTAGCATCAACTTTAGCAAGGTGATTTTTCTTATTATCTAGAATAAAATATTTACACCCAAAAATGTGAAAATAATCAATGTTTGGCTTTTTACCTTTGTATAACTCATATGGAGTCATTTTGAGTTTAGATCTTACTAATGCTTTATTTAGAACATAGCAGGCAGTGTTAATTGCTTCTACCTAGAAATACTTTGGTAAATTATAATCATTTAGCATGGTTATGTTCATTTCATAAAGTGTTTTTTTCTTGTGTTCCATTACTCCACTCTGCTGGGGTGTTAGGTGCTGAGAAGTTATGAAAGATTCATGATTTAATGCAAAAAGCATCGAATTTTGGATTTTCAAATTCTCTTCCTTGATCACTTCTAATTGTAGAGATATGATCACTTCTAATTGTAGAGATGTTTTATCCTTTCTTATTATATATCCTTTTACGAAGATGAATAAATAGGTCATATGACTCATCCTTATTTCTAAAGAAGAGTGTCCAGGTTAATTTAGAGTAATCATCAATAATGACAAGTGCATAAGATTTACCTCCAAAACTAGAAGGACTAACATGTCTAAACAAATCAATGTGCAACTATTCTAAAGGTCTAGAAGTAGAAACCATTCCCATAGATTTGAAAGACATTCTAGTTTATTTGACCAATTGATAAACATAAAAAATGTTATCCTTTTCAAACTTTAGTTATGGCAGACCACTGACCAAGTCTTTCTTAAATAATTTAGAAATAAGGTGCATGCTTGCATGTCCAAGCCTTCTATGCCATAACCAACTAGAATTCTCAATAGAAACTAAGCATATGTATAGGTTATAGATATAAAAAAGATCTATTAGGTACACATTCCCAAACTTTAAGCGTTTTGTTATCATGCATGTTCTAAACTTCACAATAAGAGGATTCAAATATCACTCTTCTATTTTTATCACAAATTTGAATTAAACTTAACAAGTTATAATATAATCCTTCTACTAAGCATACATCTTCTATTGAAGGATTAGAACCTATCACACCAATACCAACAATTTTACCTTTTGCTTGTCTCCAAGGCTTATTGTACCTCCCTTTTTCTTTTTTAACCTGACAAATTTCTTTCTATCACCAGTCATATGCTTGGAGAAAGCGCTATCCATGTACCACATTTTTCTTTCAGCTTACTCCTTAGGCAAACCTGAAAAGATCAAGCAAATTTAGGTATCCAACATGTATAGGGTCCAGGAGGGTTAATGGTAATAGGTGTAGATCCTTTTGCATTCATCTTGCTATAATTTTTCTTTTTATTGAGATTACAAGATTTTTCAAAATGTTTCTGATGTTCTAAAGTCACAATATTAGAAATAACATTTTTCTTAATAGAAACATGATTTTGTTTTGAAGTGCTATCATAGCTAGAACTTATCTTTTCTTTAGAAAATGATTCTGAAATTGACTTTAGAATTCTAATCTCAGTTTTCAAAGATTCATTTTCAGAATTCAAACTTTTACATTTATCTTCAAAGTGTTTCGGATTTTCAAAAAATTTCTCATTTCACTCCTTTAGATCTTTGATCTCTATAATAAGATCTTTGCACGTAACTTCTTGATAAAAAGAATCTTTTAAATGATTACATTCAGTTTTCATCTTTCTGTAATCATTCTTTAGAACTTTATGCTTTTTAGTAAGCTTTTCAAATTTAGTGCAAAGGTTATTGTAGGTATCTAGAATATCACTTTCAAATTCAGGTTCAGAGATACTTACATCACTTTCATCATGCTTTTGGCCTGCTGCATCTTCTTTACTACTTTTAGCTTTCTGTGTTGAAGTCAGACCGCTGATTTCTTTAGAGTCTGAATCGATAGTGGACATCATATAGACATTTGCAATTTCCTCCTGGTCACTTTGACTTTCAGAATTAGAATCATCTGAGTCACTTAATGCAGCTATAAATGTCTGCTTCAACTTTTCTTTCGACTTCTTTTTTAGCTTAGGACAATTAGACTTAATATGTGGTTTGTCGCATTTGTAACAAACCACTTCAGAAGATTATTTCTAAGGTAATTTACAATTTTTAGATGAAAAATTCTTTTTGATAAACTTTTTTGTAAATTTCCTGTAACATTTTATAAAACCTAATTCAATAATGAAATGAATATTCATTAAGCACTTATATTTAGCAATAACATTGAAAGGAACATAAATGTTCATTTCTATAATTCCAAAGATATCACAATAATTTAATAGTCTTACCATATCTGCATCAGAAGGAGGTTTCAGTTCAGACTTGAGTAATATGTTATAGTACTAGAGACAAACCTCATTTACAAATAAAATTCTTATTTTTTTATTTTTCAGAACCATTTAAACTAGTAGCTCTGATACCACTAAATGTAACGCCCCCTATCCGGTCATGTAGGACTAGACAATAAGTGTCATATTATGTGCCATAGACACATGATTGTTTAACACATTCATTTATTACTTATTTGTATAAAGAGAACAGCTTAATAAATGATGTTATATTCAAATCCATTTAGATTTAAAATTTGTTTCTCTCTATAAATAAGTATATATTTAAAAAATAGTTTATTCATGAAAAACTATAAATATTATATATATTTAATGTATTTGCAGAATACTTAATAATTAGAGAAAGTTTTAGTAATAATCTTTTAACTTAATTTTTAAAACCTGAATTATTAATACCACATGTATGGCAATTAAATAATTTAATGAATTATAAACAAAACTCAGAAAAAAATAAAACATGTAATTCGTATAAATTTAACTTGGCATTCAAAACATATCACTTTCAAATAATAGGATATAAAACTCAACTTTGAATACTCAACCTTAAATCATAATACTTAATATCCAAATAGATAATTTATTGTATAATTAAAATAATAAGAGTTATGTAATTGGCATGTGGTATAAGAAATTTTAATTGGAATAAATGTATTTTAAGTTTGAATAGTATTTATATAATCTAAATAAACATAACTCTTATTATTTTAATTATATAATAAATTATCTATTTGGATATTAAGTATTATGATTTAAGGTTGAGTATTCAAAGTTGAGTTTCATATCCTATTATTTGAAAGTGATATTTTTGAATGCCAAGTTAAATTTATACGAATTACATGTTTTATTTTTTTCTGAGTTTTGTTTATAATTCATTAAACTATTTAATTGTCATACATGTGGTATTAATAATTAAGGTTTGGAAAATTAAGTTAAAAGATTATTACTAAAATTTTCTCTAATTATTAAGTCTTCTGCAAATACATTAAATGTATATAATATTTATAGCTTTTCATGAATAAACTGTTTTTTAAATATATACTTATTTATAGAGAGAAAAAAATTTTAAATCTAAATGGATTTTGAATATAACATCATTTATTAAGTTGTTTTCTTTATACAAGTAAGTAATAAATGAATGTGTTAAACAATCATGTATCTCTAGCATATAATGTGACACTCACTGTCTAGTCCTACAGGACCGGATAGGACGTGTTACATTTCCACCTGTCTTATAGAACTTCTTGAATTTTCTAACAACAAGAGCTAGATCATCGCCATCAAGATTAAAAGAACTTTGTTCAGTAGAAACTACCTTCAAAGCTAGTCTTTTTCTTTTCCTATCTTCTACATTCAAAGAAGATTTTATCACTTCTGAAATAAGAACTCCGATCAGATAATCATAGGTTACTGGAGTTTCCTTGTAGTTCATGACAATTCCAATAAAATCCCACTATTTGGGTAGAATTATCATGATTTTCTTTAGAAGCTCATCTTTTGAAGTTTCCTTTCCGAGAATTCTCAAAGGAATTACTATATTTATGAATCTGAAATTTAGTTCAGCTATAGTTTCTCCTTCTTTCATACTAAACATTTCAAATTCTCTCCAAAGGATATTAATTCTAGATTCCTTAACTCAATCTGTTCTCTCGTAGGTAACTTTGAGTTTTTTTTTTAGACTACTTTTATAGACTTACATCTAGAAACTTTGTTATACTCTGTTGTATCTAATGCATAGTGAAGAATATTAATGGCTTTTGCATTTATAAAGATATCACTCTAATCAGCTTTAGTATATTCTTCTTCTGTTTTTGAAACACTTTCAGTTTCAAAAGTTTTCTTTGAAATGCAAGGACCAATAATGATGTTCCTCTAGCAATTTATGTCAACTGATTTTATAAAGTTTTCCACTATGGTTTTCCAGTAAAAGTAATTAGAACCATCAAACAAAGGTGGTCTAGAAATAAATTGACCTTCTAAATATGTAAGAGGAAGTGGGACTGCCATGAGATCTTTTCTCTTAAGCGGTTAAGCTTCAGTAAGTCAAGAGCCAAGGCTTTGATACTAGATTGTGGGTCCCGTTTATGTATAGCACAACCCAAGAGGGGGGGGGGGGGGGGTGAATTGGGTTTTTTAAAAAATTTAACTTTTCAAAATACAAAATAAGAATTCTATTGCAGCAAATTAGAAAGCTTTTGTGAGAGTCAGTTATCAAGTTTAGAACTTTCTCACAAAGCTATTATAATTTTAGAATGACTCTCTAAAGAATAGTTATTGCATTTAGAACTGTTTCACAAAGCTTATGCAAAACTAGAAAGATTATATGAATTATAGTTATTACGTTTAGAACTATTTCACAAAAATTTTCCAAGATAAGAAAATTGATTATAACTCAAATTGTATATTATACTGAATATAAAAGGATAGATTAGAACTTGGTATAATCACAATACAAAAATCCAGATTTTTAATGTTTTATAAAGATAAAACTTATTCACGATTAGAAACAGAAACTTATTAACAACTTTTCATTTCTGAAAAGATTAACAGTTATGTAAATAGAAAATAATCAAGCAGAACTTTGGAAAATAAAAGAAGATAATCATAGAGATTTATAGTGGTTCAGTACTAACTCGCATACATCACTCCCCCAGACTCATCTTGAGATCCTCCACTATATTATCTCTTTTCAAGATAAGAGACAAACTGACTTTACAAGAAAATAGATCAACATCTAGTTCTAACATTCGTCCCACTAGATTTCTAAAAGTTCTAGTCAATCTCTACCCTTTCTATTTTTCAGAGAACAGAAAACTCATATCAAGACATTAAATCTCACATAAGAAGAAAGTCGCTTGATAACCTATTATACCATAACTTTTCATTTAAGATATTACACAAATGTTTTTTGTTTAAAATACTCTAATCTATAATAGATTATAAAAATCTATATAAATAGAGAAAAACGCAATTATAAACACAGGAAGAACAGAAAATATATTTTGAAAGCAGAAATAAAGTTCAGAACTGTTCTTCAAAAAATATTATTATCAAATTTCTTTTCTTTTGAAAAATATCTTTTGAAGCAAATTGATGAAAAGAAATAAAGAGGGTTAAAGAGAGAGTTTTGAAAAAATAAAAAGCTTTAATCAATAGACTCTTACTCTTGCAAAACCTCACATTTTCAAAATAAGAAAGTATTTTTATAAGAGGGATGAAGATCCTATTGAAATTTTAGTTTTATTGAGTATTTTGACTTTTCAAAAATAAAAAAGATAATGAATCTCTTAAAAATACTCAATTATTAGTTACCAAAATTATTTTTGCTAAAAACTTTTTAATTTAGATAAGTGGAATTAAAAAAGCAAAGATTTGACTTTCCTTTTTAAGGCAATATTTCGAAACAAACTTTAAAATGATTTTGAGAGATAAAAATAGATCTTGTGCTTATAATGAAATTTTCTCTCTATCCTACAATATTTCTTAAGATACTAACCCTTAAAAGATCTTCAATAATTTTTATGATTTTCAAAGAATCTTGGATTGTAGGAGCTTGCCTTCTTTAGCATTTTTTATATTAAAAATTTACATAAAACAACTTTAGCACATACAAAAATATTAAATTTATTTGTTTTGCATAATCATAAAAAATCTCAAGATAAAATTGACCATTCAGCCAACACCATCGAAGTAGTGGGTTAGGGTTCCACTGATTCTCTCTCTTCCTTTCTTCTCTCTTCTTTTCTTATTTTTTATTCTAATATGTAAAACGGCGACAATAGAAAAAAAATCCAAAGATCATTCGTTTCTTCTTTCTTTATTCTCAAATTGTTCCTCTAAGTAATAAAGAAATCAATATTTTGCAAGAGTCGGCGACGCGACTTAGGGTTTAGTTCGAGGGGAATGGAATGGATTTGGAAACTATTAATGAAAGGGGGAGAAGAAACAAAAAAAAAAAAATCGTGTAATCAGGAGAGTGATGAGACAGAGAGAAGAGCCCTAAGCAATAAGATAAACGAGAGATAAAAGTGTTGACATGAAAATAATAAGGTTTTTTCATTTAATAAAATGCCACATGTTAAAAAATATGGCAATTTGACTATCAAAACTTTTAATTATGACAAGGAATTTTTACCGTTATAAATTGGAGAGTTCAGGTATATTTTAGATGCAAATTGAATATGGTACCCATTAAGTTACCCTGTCTTGCTAATTGGGATTTGGTAACTCAACCTGTTAGTAAGGGTAGTTTAGGGGTCTAGATGTGTAGAGCTATGAATTCATCGTTCATGCTAAAACTTGGTTGGCATGTTCTAACAGAGGAGCAATTTATATGAGTTTCAATTTTAAAGGGACAATATATGGGAGGTCGTTCTAGTTTGAGCTGGATGGTCCCCTAAACAGCAGTCCTCGATTATTTGGAAGGGTATTATTGATCATTTGGATGTTTTGTGCATGAGTTTAATGAAGGTGGTTCATAATGGTCACTTCATTGATTTTTAGCATGATTCATGATTGATTAGGGGTTCGCTTTGCCCTCTGGCCCTTAGGGTCTTGCTTAAGGAGCTAGAGCATGCTTCAGTAACATTTTTAGGGGGGATAATGGGTTGGATTGGGAGAAGCTCTGCCCTTGTTTACTAACTAGTATCTTTTGATAATGGAGTATTTTGTGTTATCTACACAGGCAGAAGACCAGGATGTTTGGGATTGGAGCCTCACTTCTAATGGGTGCTTTTCCACTAAATCTGCATATATGTTGGCTAGGAAGTCATCTCCTTCTTCTCATGAGCAGGTTTGGTAGGTTATTTAGAAGGTTGTTTTCCCCAACAGATTTGTTGTCTTTTATGGTTATTGCAATTTAGCAAGCTAATGGTTAACAAGGAATGTCAGCGGTGTGATTTCATAAGTCAAGATGCTTATCCTCTGTGTGGCACTGGGTCTGAAACGTTAGAGCATGCCTTTGGGACTACCCCTATCGACAGGATGTTTGGTCTTATTTGCTTTCTCCTGCCTCTTTACTGCTTTTTAATTCCTGGTCTTCGAATGTACGACTGATGAATGTGGATCAGTTGATTTTTAGTCAGTGTGTGTCTAATGCTCCTAACTTTGTGTTTACATTAGCTCTATGGAGTGTTTGGAGGTGATGTAATGATTTTACATTTAATGGGCTGTCTCTGAGTTTGTCTTCAAGGTTGGCTTTATTTCAATAGGTTGTTAAGCAAAATGAAATGTTCTCATTGCTACAAAGAGGCAAACAAGAGTGGCCAATATGTTAGCCTTGATGGGAGTGAGTGGTGATGTTGGTTTGCACATTTATGGCTCCCCTTCTTCTTCCCTGGGTTTGCTTCTAATTGATGATGTGCAGGGTGTTGTGCTGCCAAGAATAGTCACTGCTTTTGCTTAATGCCTTGGGTCCCTTCATTGCATCCAAAAGAAAAAAATAATGAAAAATGCTTTGAAAGAAGAAATATAATTTGAAACAATATTTCGAATTCGAAAGCAATCATATATCCATATGATGCCCTTATTGAAGAACAAGTTATCGTATTAAATTGTCTATTAATCCATTTAGCAAATCTTACCATTTATTTTGTTTTATAATCCATAGCAATAGAACTAAACTCTGAGTAATCAATAAATTCAAAGCATCAACAATAAGTTTAAAACCTTCAAAAATAGTAGTTTTTTTTTTTAAAAAAATATAATGTCCATTACAAAGTATATATATATATATATATATATATATATATATATATATATTAATTTCTATAATACTTTTTAATGGATTATATAATGGTCTAATGCATAAATTTATCCCTGAAGTATAGTTGATTATTTTAGTGGCCCCCTAAACATTGCGGAGTTTTTGTTGTGACCTTATACTAATAAAGTTTTAGTAACCATGCCTCTTGCCATGTAAGTTAAGAAGAGTGTAAGTTCAATCTCATCTCAGAGTGTGAGGACTCATCTTATCAACCACATAAGTGTATAACTTGTCATAAGCAATGGCTAACTTTGAAGAGGCAATAAAAATTTTGTTCTTTCCTAATTTATCTCTCTAAAATTGATCAAAGAAACAATACTAATCTCCCTCCCTTTCTCAACTTCATTATGTTTCTCCAACTAGAGTGCAGCTGAATAGGGCGAAATTTGTGAGGAAATAAGAAGATTACAAACAGAAAAGGTAGAGCTTGGTCTTAATATTTTAAAATTTTCATGATTTTTTTCTAAATGTTTTTCTTTTTTAATCACGAAACTGATTTAGATATTGTTCTTCGATAAAAATCACATTGATTGTTTCGCGATTGTTTCTCTCTTCAATGAATAAATGCTTTAAATTTATCAAACAACATACTGCTTATAACGGTAAAAGTAAGAAAGCGGTAAAAGGAATTCTTACGAATCCTAAAAATATAAAGTTAGCATTTAGACTAATAGTCCAAAGTTTAAATAATTATTTCATTTTAAGAGAATAATATATATATGAGATGGGAACAATCTTAGTAGGAAATACTCCTTTTCAAAATCATGATAATTTTAACATTAAGTCAACTAAACAATTAAATATTTATTTGTGTTGAAAATGCGAAATATTTATTTTAATTTTTTATTGATTTAGAGGAGATAATTCTTTATCTTAATACTATTTAATTTCTTCTAAGGACTTCATATTATATTAAAGATCTTTTGATGTGTTTTAAATATTTCAATATATGTGCTCAAAATATATTATGAAAAATAAAATACTTTACTTGTCAATAAAAAAATGCGCTGAAATAATATATTGTAAGTAATTTCAAATGTTATTGAAAATTATTTTTGCTATTAATTAGATAATGAATTTTAGAGAATAATTAGTAAAATATTTTAATTTTTTTTCGGTAAAAGTAAAATATTTAATTTCAATAGAGTAATGCATGAATAATAAGTCATATATAATATATTTTTTCCCTTCTAAGAATTCAATAAAATAGCTTTTTAATTCTTTATTATGGTGTTGTGAATGTGGCTCCAAAGAGGAAAAGGACAAAGGACAAGCACAAGCTAACATGCAAGACGTCATGACTCAGTCAGCTGCCCACTCTGGCGTTTTTAGAGTTTTTTTTTTTTTTTCTTTCTTTCCATCTATTTTCTAAATTATGCAGTCATAGAATTTCATTATAATTAATAGAAAAAATTACTGTTATTTCTTTATAACTGTCAAAGTTCAAGTACCCTGCTTTTCTAAAAATGTCTTTTAAAATCTTTATATTTTGACGTAGATAAGCTGATAGGTCTTTTCATTCAAAAATTTATTTTTTACCGTTAATGTCTAGTGAAAAATTTCATTTCACATTTTCATTTTGCACCAAACAATTCAAAACGGTCTCCTTCTAAATTATCACAATTACCCTAATCATTAATATAGGTTGGACACAAATTACTTCAGCATAAACCCAAAATGAGTTCCTGGTAAACTCCATGGCCTATTCATGAATACTTCCCATTGTCTAGTTGTGCTCTTATCATGGTTTGACAAATAAAGAATCACCTTTACTAGGAATAAACTTTATAATAACAAAAGCATTCACATAAAGAAAGCAAAAGGAGAATTTCTTAGCATTTAAATTAGCAAAATTGAAAGTAAAAATTAAAGAAACGCCAATAATATTTTGTTTCTTGCAATAGGGAGCTTATCTCTTCATTTCATAAAACTCTAGCCGCTGATGATGGCAAGGGCTAATAGTAATAGTGACTTATTGTGGAGTGCAAGAATCTAGATCTGTAAGTATTAGGATTTTGAGGATGTTGAAAATGGAAAATGAAATTTCTATTTTGTTTTAAAATTTGAGAGAGAGAGACATGAGATTAGGAAGAGATGAGAGATTAAGATGGAGATGGGTATGTCTTAAGGGTACATTAGATATATAATTTTAATATCTTCCCTTTACAATGATTTCAAATATTATAGAAAATATTATAAAATTGGACAAAAGAACTTGTTAGTTCAATGATTTCAAAATATAAATGCTTCAAAAAGCAGGACAAATTGAGTGGTTGATATATGAGATGTTATAATATTTTTTTTCTAATTAAATATTCAATAAAGATATTTGACTCATATTAACTTGACACGATAAAAATCAACAAGAATCTTAACTTATTGAATTACAATAATGCCTCTTTCTGAATTTGAAAGAAATGGTGCATTATAGAAAGAAAAAAAAAAAAAAAATTTTTTGTGTTGGATAAGGTGAATGCAGATTTTCACTTTTTGTACGTAGAAAGAATGTAGTTTGCATGCTACACACATGGCATGAGAGAAAGAGTGCTCGTAAAGATATTACTTTTAATTATTACTATAATGTTTTATTAAACACGATGGCCATGTGATCTACACTGCTAATTTTTATGGCATGATTCAATCACAGCTCCAGTGCACTTCAAGTCTTATTTGACCTTTTCGCTGCTATACGTCCGTCTGGGTCTTGGTCTTACCCTAAAAATTAGAAAAGAAAGGTTATTAACTTCTAAATTTCTTTATTCAAAAAAAAAAAAAAAAAAAAAGTCGAAACATTTCCTTTCCTCTCAAGTTCATTATTTGACTCTCCATTGGGTTGGCATTAGTTTATAATAATAGTAAAACTCTAAAATACCTACAAAAAAATTGTTAAATACCTTCGTTCCTCATCTCCCGTTTTAGTTTTCTCTCTCATCCCTTAGTTTCTCTCTCTCTCTCAAATTCCCATTTCCCCATCGCCGGACTGTTGCCAGCAACCGTTCGGCAACAGCAAGGTAGCAATCGGCCCTTCTCACGACACTAATTCCGTTTTCGACCTCCTTTGCACTGATTTGGTTCTCCCTTCATGTGATTCATAGCTTCTTTCAAATTGCGAATCTGCGAACTCCTATTCCCCAACCTTCCGGCCATCGCCAAGCACCGGCCAACGCAGTGAAGACCGATCAATGAGGACATGATGCCTGATTCTCCATTCAGCAAAAATAGTTAGTCGAAAGCCCAATTTTCCTCTTGTTTTGCTCTATGTCTGTTACAAGATGAGGGAGAGGGGAGGAAATGAAGAGGAGATCGGCCAACGAGGATATGATGCCCGATTTTCCTTTGCTTTTGCTCTATGTCTGTATTATTTTAGCAAATGGAGATTTTTGATTACATATATAAGGTGCTTTTTTGGCTTATGGTTGCTAAATTTGATTTTAGAGTTGTAAGTGATTGCATTAGATTTTACTTGCTGAATTTGTAGGTTGTTTGTTTGATTTGTCGCTGTCTTTCTCGTTTGTTTATTGGCTTATTTATCGATTATTAGAATCTAACTTGATCCGTTTTCTAGTTGTTTTCTGGATCATATTTCAAAATTTAAATCGAAATTTGTAGTCGTTTTTGCGCTTTTAAGATCAATATGTATGAATGTATTATCAGCGTAGTAACCTTACAGTAGTAGATGCTGCACACTCCAGCCTTTATTGGGTGAACGGGTTTTGAGGGATAGGGAAGTGAGAGGAGAGAGGCGTTTCAAGCAAGCTATAAAAGAAGCAGTTTATTTGGGGTTTTGTCAGTTTAGTATTAGGGAAATTATTTGGTGCTTGAAGTTTGATGAAATTATTTAAGTAGTCCTGCCTTTCAAATGAATATTTAATACGTCTTCAAAGCTTGATTCCGTCATCCTAAATAGTCCTTTCGTCTGATTTTATGCGTTTTTGTCATTAAATAACTCAAAAATTAAGAAAGAGGTGATATGATTTTTTGAAATAACAAAAGTTGCCTTTGGCAACTCTATTTCTCCTACCTTATTTCTTCGTCCTTGTTTCTTTTTTCTTTCTTTTTCCTTCGATTTTTCTATAAAACGGACGGAGGGATTATTTAGGGTAACAGAATCAAACCTCGATAATATGTTGAATATTTGTCTCAAACGCGGAGATTACTTAAATAATTTTGTCAAACCTAAGGATTATGTATTTTTTCTTTCTTTTTCCTTCGATTTTTCTATAAAATGGACGAAGGGATTATTTAGGGTGACAGAATCAAACCTCGATAATGTATTGAATATTTGTCTCAAATGCGGAGATTACTTAAATAATTTTGTCAAACCTAAGGACTAAGTAATTAATTTCCGTTATTATTATTAAAGGATAATGATTCTTGACTCAAGTTGATCAAGGATTATTAAAAAGTAAATGTCCAATTTATCTTCATAAGCGACGTAAAATGTCATTTATCTTCATTAAATAGTCTTAGACAAGGTAACAAATGGGTTACATCTCTAATGCTAGCATTACTTATTTCACATTCATTTTTTTTAGTTACTATATATATATATATATTGCATCTCAAAAAAAAAAAAAAACTAATATTTCATTCAGTTATATATATTGCATTGCTTCACCAATGCCCACGCATACATATCCTTGATCCATACATTATTATCTATATGATTTCCAATTTTGTTAAATCGAAAAATGAAGAAAAATGTGAAAATTAAAAAGATAAAACGAAGAAGAGTTGATTCTAGGACCAATCGTTATAATTCAATTAGATAACTTGAGCTTATGTCATCCAAACTAAAAGATTGAAACAACTAATATCTAGCGCTCTTTCTGTGTATTGATAAACTCTAATTGAAACCAAAAAAGTATAATGTGGAAAGCGGGTGACACAATTATTCGTATATAAATCATTTCCAATTTTGTTAAATAAAAAATGAAGAAAAATGTGAAAAATTAAATAGATAACACAAAGAAGAGTTGATCTAAAAACCAATCTTTCTTTATAACCAACCTAAACAACTTGTGCTTATATCATTCAAACTAAGAGGCCACAATGATTTATTTTGACCGAAATAGCTAATATCTATCGCTTGTATATATTAATAAACTCTAATTGAAACCTAAAGTATAATGTGGAAGAACATCATTATTTGTATATAAATCATTTTCAATTTTGTTAAATCGAAAAATGAAGAAAAATGCGAAAAATTAAAAAGATAACACAAAGAAGAGTTAATCCAATGCCTAATCTTTCTTTATAACCAATTTGGACAACTTGCGCTTATGCCATACAAACTAAGAGCCCTCATTGATTTATTTTGACCGAAACAGCTAATATGTAGCGCTTGTGTGTATTGACAAACTCTAATTGAAATCCAAAAAAGTATAATGTGGAAGACGGAGGACACCATTATTTGTATATCAATCATTTAAAATATCTAAGTATTAGATTACGCTGCTAGATCATCTGTCTCTTCAATAAAATTTAGATACAAATCAATTACATTCTTTCATTAATCGAGTTAGGTGGTCAATACGAGTTAAGTTTGATAAATATGCAAATACGAGTTAAGTTCAATAAATATGCATTCACTCAACTTGATCCATTAAAATCAACAATTTCGTTAAATTGAAAAATAAAAAAAATAAAATGAAAAAGTGACACATGAAGGAATTAATCATAGGACTAATCTTTAAAACGAAATAAGGTGTCTCGTACTCGTGTTATCCAAGCTAAAAGCCTTTAATTGTTTATATTGAACAAAACAACTAATATATAACATTTTCTGAGTGTATTGATGAACCCTGATTGAAACCTAAAAAAATATAATGTGAAAGGCAGATGTCATTATTATTTGTATCTAAATCATTAAAAATATTTTAGTTTTGAATTACACCGCTAAACATATGTCCCTTCAATAAATTTTAGATACAAATTAATTACACTTTTCGATTAATTGAGTTAGGTTGTCAATATGATTTAAGTTTGATAAATATGCATTCATGCATTTTAATCCACTCAAATAAATAATTTCAAGTTAGGTGGTCAATATGAGTTAATTCGCCGTTTCAATCCAATGTGCGAGAGATCGGGATTTTACTTGTTCTATAAGCTAACATTATCTAGGTTATTGAAAAATTCAATCATAAGTCTATCTACCAACAAATACGAATTAAATTTGATAAATATACATTCACCTAATTTGATCCATTGAATCAATAATTTCATTAAATTGGAAAAATAAAAAAAGCAAAAAATAAAAAAGTTGACATAAGTAAGAGTTGATTATAAGACTAATCATTATATCAAACTACTTTCATGCCATCTAAGTTAAAAGCCTTCACTCATTTATTTTGACCAAAATAAATAATATATAATGCTTTCTATATATTGATAAACCCACTTCAGTATAAATGAGTTTGTATTCATTCTTAGGCCCAACACAATCACATGAATCCAACATGTAATGTTGATTTACTGTGGAGACAATGTAGTTGTCAACTATTGGTTTTGACAAAAACATTTAATACATTAATGATGAGTCATTATCGCTAATTTATTTTCTTATAGCATGGCAATTATGCCTTGATTTCTCTCCAAAACTCATTAATTTTCTCTTTAATTTATCCCTCCAAAACCACTCAAGGTTATGAGTATCTTTTTCTATGCAATGATCCAAGATCATTGTGAGCCGTTTGGCATTACTCATTATTAAAATAGAGGAGAGAGAATAATTTTCAATTTTAAATTTTTAATGGTTGAATATATTCATTGTCCTATTTATTCGCATAAAAATTTTTGCTATTTCAAATTTTAAAATTCTTTTTTGCCCTTTAGACTTATTTTATAATTTATGCACGTCTGGCTAGAGATAGATTGTCTAAGTGCAAAATACGCACGCTGATATGGAAAAAGATCATTGCTTGGGCAATGCATATATACAAAAGAAAATGAGTTTAAGAGGATCAAAATGTCATTTTGGAAGTTGAGGTGATCAAAAGATTATTTTGTATAAGTATAGGGGGCAATGATTGTATTCGACCATTATTTCATAGATGCTGTAACATATATAATTTGTCACGCAAGACAATTACGTAAAAAAGACCATTGATTGGCCAGTGCATGAATAAAAAAAGTCTAGATGGCCAAAATGTCATTTTAAAAGTTGGGGTGACCAAAATATTTTTTTGTGTAGGTACGAGGGGCAATTTATGCATTTGCCGATGATATCGCTACCACATCATGCAATCATAGCAGACATAACTTGCTAATTTGGCGAGTGTATATCATTATCTAATTTTTTATGTGGTCATATGTGTATATCATCTTTTATCAACTACTGTATCTTATCACAAATGAAAAGTAGTTTCAAATTTTGATGAACTCTTATCTCTACCTTTTTATTTCTATATATTCAATAAGAGGCTAAACATTCACGTTTATAATTTTTTGCGGAATAGAATTGCAAGGCCAAACACAATTAGATTGCTTGATTCATGTAAAATGAGTTTGCGTGCATATGTTAATAGTTATTAATTTGATCATTTTCTACATTATTGTATGTGGCCGATCATTTTCTGCATTATTTTTAATTCGCAGTGCATGCTGGACACTGACTTGTAAAGGGCATTTCTACTTTCCTTGGCACGGGCATGCTGAATGGCACAACCAGGGCATGCCAGATACCGACTTGCAAGAAAAATTCTTGAAAAATAAAAAGAATGCTTCAAGTCTAATGAATAAAAATAGGTAAAAAAAATAATTATTAAAATTTAAACAGAGAGAATGGAGAAAAGAAAATGTATATGGGTTGTCTCCCACATGCGCTTTTGTTTAATGTCGTTAAACTCGACTGATGTGACCTTGTCTTTTTTAGGTAAGACTCATGGTAGTCTTGATCGGATCAAATGCATCATTTTAGAACACTTTCAGTCTTTGAGCATTAACCTTGAAGCTTTGATTTCCATCAACGATCTCAACCACTCAGTATGGAAAAATTTCTTTTATAGTGAAGGGTCCGGACCACTGAGAGCGTACCCTAGAAACAAATGAAGTCTAGAGTTATAGAGTAATACCTGCTGTCTGACTCTTAGATCTTGCAAAAGAATGTGTTTATCATGCCATTTTTTTTGTGCGATCCTTGTAAATTTTAGCATTCTCATAAGCATGCATCCTCATTTCATCCATCATGTTTAATTGAAGCAATCTACTTTGTCCCACCTCTTTGGCATTGAAATTCAAGAATTGTATCGCCCAATAAGCTTTGTGTTCTAACTCAACAAGTAGATGACAAGCCTTACCATAGACTATTTGATACGAAGACATTCCAATTGGTGTTTTGAATGCAGTTCTATAGGCCCAAAGTGCATCATCAAGCTTCTTGGACCAATCCTTCCTCGATTGACCAACTGTAGTCTCCAAAATCTTTTTGATCTCTCTATTGGTTACCTCAACTTGTCCACTTATTTGTGGATGGTAAGAGGTACCTACACGATGAGTAATACCATATTTTGCAAGGAGAGAATCAAGATATTTATTATAAAAATGCTTACCTCCATCCGTGAAAATTGCTCGATGCCATGACGTGTAAAGATGTATTTCTTGACGAAGTTCATCATGCCCTTGGCATCGTTGTTAGGTAGAGCAATGGCTTTTACCCATTTAGAAACGTAATCTACTGCCACCAAGATGTATTGGTTGGAATAAGAAGATGAGAATGGTCCCATGAAGTCCAGGCCCCAAACATCAAAGATCTCCACTTCAAGAATGTTGTTCAATGACATCTCATGTCTTTTAGAGATATTTCCTACCTTTGACAATGATCACAAAGATGAACAAAGTTAAAGCATCTTTAAATAAGTTAGGTCAATACAAACTGCCTTCTAATACTCATGTTGCTCTTTTGTTTCCTCCAAAATGTCTTTCACATTTTAAAGAATGAAAATGTCTAAGTACACTCTCCATCTATTCCTTTGGCATACACCTTTTAAAGAGTTAGTCATTACAATACTTAAACAAGAAAGGCTCCTCCCAATAATAAAATTTGACATCATGAAAATTTTTTTTCTTTTGTTGATAAGAAAGATTAGGAGTAATCTTAAGAGCAAGGTAATTCACTATGTCTACATACTATGGAGCTTGCCTATTTGCTAGGAGGAGGTGCTCATGGGGAAGTCTTCATTAATTTGAACTTCTTCTCATTCTTCTTCCCCAACTCAAGCCCGGAAAGGTGATCAACTACAAGATTCTCAGTTCCCTTCTTGTAACGAATCTCCAAATCAATTCCTGTAAAAGAAGAACCTAATGAATTAGTCTAGGCTTTGCATCTTTCTTTTCTGAAAAATACTTAATGGCTGAATGATCAGTATAAACTATTGTTTTAGCTCCTATCAAATATGCTCTAAATTTATCAAATGCAAAAATAATAGTTAGGAGCTCCTTTTCAGTGGTGGCATAATTGAGTTGCGCATCATTTAAGGTACGATTGGCATAGTAAATGACATGCAACTTCTTTTCCTTTCTTTGCCCAAGAACGACTCCTATGACATGATCACTAGCATCACACATAAGCTCAAACAGTAGGCTCCAATCTGGTGTGACAATTATGGGAGCTAAGATCAATTCCTTCTTTAACCTGTTAAAAGCATTCAAACACTCTTCATTAAAAATAAAAGGAACATCTTTAACTAAAAAATTACAAAGAGGTTTAGTAATTTTTGAGAAGTCCTTGATAAATCTCCTATATAAACCAACGAGGCCAAGAAAGCTTCTAACTCTTTGACTGAATTTGGAGGTGGTAGCTTTTCAATTACTTCAATCTTTGCTTTGCCTTCCTCGATTCCTTTTTTGAAAATTCTATGCCCTAAAATAATACGTTCACTAACCATAAAATGACATTTTCCCAATTTAAGATAAGGTTAGTTTCCTCACATCGCTGCATTACAAGAAAAAGTTTATGAAGACAAGAATCAAAAGAAACACCAAACACAAAAAAAATCATCCATAAAAATTTTAATGAATTTTTCAATCATGTTAGAAAATATGGACATCATACACCTTTCAAAAGTCGCAGGTGCATTGCACAACCCAAAAGGCATTCTCCTATATGCAAAAGTGTCATAAGGGTAAGTGCAAGTGGTTTTTTCTTGATCCTTGGGAGCTATGGGAATTTGAAATACCCTGAATAATCATCTGGAAAGTAATAGTAAGGATAATCTGCAAATCTTTCAAGCATTTGATCAATGAAAGGTAAAGGGAACTGGTCTTTGCATGTTGGTTTGTTTAATTTACGATAATTAATACACACACGCCAACCTATGATAGTTCTAATATGAATTAGCTCATTATTATTATTAGGAATAACTCTCATACCTCCTTTCTTGGGAACAACTTGCACAGGACTTACCCAATTATGATCCGAGATCAGATAAATAATTTCTACATCCAAGAGTTTAATGATTTCTGCCTTGACTACTTCATGTTTGGATTCAGCCTCCTTTAGTGCTCAATTGTAGGCTTGTAGTCTTCCTCCATCCCAAAGGTTTTCTATGCTTCCTTAAAACCTGCAACAACCTTTTCTCTTGATCAAGTGATAAGTGAGATGAAATAATAACAGGAAAAGAATTATAATAACCTAAGAAAGCATATTTAAGATGAGAAGGAAGCTGTTTTAGTTCTTGCTTTGGTGGTTTGCTATCTTCCTCATTAATATCAATGTCATCAATGAATAATGTATTTTTTGCATGCAAAGTGTCATCCACACATCATCAGCAACATCAATCCTAAAACAATCACTAGAATCCATAGGAAATTTGCAAGATTTAAGAACATAAAAAACAACTTTCTCCTGACCTACCCCTAGAGTTAGCTTACCTTCGTGAACATCAATTAAGGCTCTTACAGTTGCAAGGAAAGGTCTTCCAAGAATGAGGGATCCTTCTTTATCTTCATTATGTCAAGGATAACAAAATCAATAGGAAAAATAAACTTAATTACCTTGACGAGTACGTCTTCCACAATTCCCCTTGGGTATTTGATCGAGTGATCTACTAATTGTAGAGACATCTTTGTTGGCTTCAGTTCGCCCATCCCTAGCATCTTAAAAACCTCATAAGACATAAGATAAATACTTGCACCTAAATCAACTAAAGCCTTATCAAAATCAAGATTTCCAATATTACAAAGGATAGAAAAACTTCCTGCATCCTTTAACTTAGGAGGCAATTTAATTTGAATGATTGCACTACACTCCTCTGTTAACATTACTGTTTCTTGATCATCGATCTTCCTTTTCTTGCTCAAGATCTCCTTTAAGAAAGCATAATTGGGCATTTGAGCAAGAGCTTCGGCGAAACGAATATTTATTTGAAGCTTTTTCAACACATCAAGAAATTTGAGGAAGCTTTTATCGTCCTTGGACTGCTTGATTCTTTGAGGGAAAGGAACAGGTGGAACATAGGGTTTTACCTCCTCTTTTTCTTCAAGATTAATGATGGGAATTTCCTTCTTCTCTTTCTTTCTTTCCTCCTTCTTGGTTGGTTCCTCCAATTCTTTACCACTCCTCAAAGTAATAGCCTGTACCTATTCTTTAGGATTTTTCTCAATATTATTAGGTAATGTACCCTAAGGTCTTGAGGCCATCATGCTTGCAAATAGTCCAAGTTGAATTTCCAAATTCCTAATTGCTGCTTTTTGGATTTTGTGATTTTTTCTAGTCTCATTCATGAACTCCATGTGGGTGTGAACCCCTACCCCCCCGGATGCATGGCATAATGCGTATGCAAAAGGATAGAGATGCACTTAATGTGTGAGAGTCGCCACCTGGTTTAATTATTTAAGGGTAAACTAGGAAAACCCTAAATGACTCCAATTTTAATTAACCTAATTACTAGATTAATTACCCAATGGTTAAGGCATGGTGTGCAAACCCGAGATGG
>CANUEP010038493.1:0-10725 GCA_947857235.1 Jatropha podagrica | reverse complement strand
GTAAATTACTTGCCTCCTTCTGGAAATTTAACCACTCTTAATTTGTGATCTAGCTTTAATAAGTGACATAAGACGGTGCTCCGGCACCGATTGTGGCATCCGTCGTCTGGTTCTTCGGGATTAGGCGGCGGGTGTTACAGTTGTTCTTTAATTTGATTGTGTTATTAGAGTCGTTATTGTCAAGAGATTTCAAATCCCTAATGGTTGATGTCTGTGTTTTATTTTGCTTTTCGTACCCATAGAGAAGGGTAAACCTTCTAAGGTTGATAAGGGCAAAGGGAAGGCATAATTGCAGGAAGTTTGATTTGTTGTTGTGAGGTTTGAGGTTAGTGCTCTACAAGTATATGCTTATTTGATTTCTTTGAGTGCTGTTTGTGTTTTTGTGAACTTGAGTATATTTTGAGAGATTATTATGAATATTACATTTGTATTTCTTTGAGCTCTTTTACTCTCATTTGGTATGCTTAAATGTAGTTTATTTGTTAATCTTTGATTCTTATGAGGATGAATTGATTTGGCATGTTTAGAGGCTTTAAAAGAGTGAAATCTCGTAACTGAAAAACACTGATTACACGGCCGTGTTGTCTGACACGCCCAGGCTGTGTAGTCTTCTGACTTATGAGAGTGGCTTGCTGACATGGCCACGGTCGTGTTGTCTGACACGCCCAGCTGACACGACCATGGTAGGGAACACAGCCTGGCCGTGGACTCTTTTGACTCTCACTATGCTACCATGCATTTTTTACCTTTTAATGATGCCTAAACAATCTAAATGCATACTTAATGTATTTTTTATGTGGTTTTCTTTCTAAAATCTCATAAAAACATTAAAGAGAAATAAACAAGGTATGTACCATGATTACATGTTGAAATGAACTTATCTAAGGTGGGATTGATCGGTCTTCCATATGTTATAAGCTAAAATACCTTATTATATGGTGACTAGTTAGATAAATATATATGTATTAAGTGAAATTAGAATGATTAGGGACTATAATTGAGTGATGAAGCTTAATTAGAGATTTAAGCCTAAATGATGTATGAATGTACATTTGAATGGACCAACGTGTGACTATATACTAGTTTAAGATAAATGTATGATCAGCTTAGGAAGGGAGCATGTACCTTAGTGTTTTAGGATCGTTGAACCATGTTTCCACGTGTGTTTGACTTGATATTTATGGATTGCATGAGCTATACTCGATGCCTGATGTTATCCTATGATTTTGTTATTGTGATGTTGACTTTCTCGACCCATGAACTACTATGAATTGAGCATGTGCTTATGACATGGTATTACCAATTCGGTATTATGCTTTGGAAAGCTTAATGCTATGCACTAGGTATGCTTACTTACTTGACATCATGAATAACAGTGGACTAAGATGTTTTTGCATTGTTGCGATCTCGATTGAACTACTTAAGCAATATATGTTATGAATGCGGGATTATTAATACTTGTGAAATTGTATGAGTATGGATGTTTTGGATTTACATGAAGCTTCTATGCTTCTATGATTAATGAGAGGTTGCAATCAAGTATGTCTATGAATGCTTGTGATGCTATAATTGAACTTTTGAGATTTTATTTGTGATTGGACTTGGATACAATGTAAAGAACTATAACTAAACGTCTGGGCCCTTATTATCTACTTGGTTGAATAGTTACACGAATGTGGATATACTGATACTAATATACTGACATGCTACTGATTACTGGATTTGAGCAATGATCATATGCTGGGCACAAGGTGTCCCACTAAGGTTGCGGACGCGCACCGACGTTCTGTAGGCTTATGCCATCGTTTTGTAGGCTTCTGCCTAAATCTGTTTGGTTGGCTATTATGTCATTCTGATTTTGAATTTGATACTTATTCTGCTTCCGTTTCTTCTAAGTTACTAATAAGGCCCATAAATAAAAAGATTAAAGAATGTGACTAATATCATACTGTAATAGTATGTGTTCTGAAATATTTCTATATTTATATATATATTCCCATGATATTCTATCTGGTAATGGGATTGACAGCATTATGATTTGTTAACGACACTAAATAGTATTCTTATTTAGAGTTGAGACTATTATCCATTTATTTTGGGTACATATTCTGATGATGTCCTAAATGATAGCTATGCTCTGAAATTTATCTAACATGGAATATATTTTGAATTCATTCTGATGTAGTTTATGTCTTAATGACGTTTTAATGAAGTCTACACTTGAAATATGATCATTAATACTGGATTGTGTCTATACCTTATATTAAGTTTTGAATAGAACCCTTAAGATTACTTAACTGCTTGCTAAGTGAATAAACACTTATATGAGTTTGCTCTTATATATATATCAATTGAAGTGATTTTCTATAATGCAAGTAAACTAGTATATGAGTTGATTATGTGTTTTTGGTCTAGAAACATGAAGTGAAAATATGAACATATCCACTTGTACTATGAGATACTGTTATAGCAGGCAACATGTATACTTACAGCATGGTATAGATATTTACATTGAGTGATATGCTTTTATGCCATGTATGTTTTGACTATAAATGATATTGCATGATCAGTTGAGAAATAAGTTGCCTTTGTGAACTATTGTAATAAATGTTACATATATATATTGATATTGTGTATGGTTTTAATGAACCATACCTATTTGCTATGTGAATGCATATACATATTGTTGAGTACCACTGAGTTTTATACTCAGCGCGATGTTTTTAACTAGCGTAGGTGTAAGTTTGTTAGATGTGGATCTCTAGTACCTGTGTCTAGAGAGAAGATCTTCTACCTCTAGACTAGAGTGTGAGTCTAAACTATAGACTCATGGCATGTGCTAGATTCGGAATAAAGAGAGCATTGGCTTGTTATGTGGGGCTTGGAACTTATTTATTTTAGTACATTTGATTTTATTTCTTGAACTTTGTAAGGATTTGGTTTTGTTCCATATAGACTTGGTCTCTAATTTTGAGATTGAATTTTTGACATTTATAGATTTACATATGTTGGATTTTGAAAAATTCGTTGCTATTTTGGAATGTTTTATTAAAAGGTTAAACGTTCCTTAAATGGTAATCCCAAAGGACATTCTTGTTGTTTTTTCTAAGAATTACCCAAACTATTTTAGAACTGTTTGATGGGTTACCCTATTGCTTTGAAAGCTTTAAACTTTCATGACTTTTATAATTTGACTGTTTAACGTAAGTTATGGTTTACAAAACTTCACTGCGTGTTTTAATTTAATCATTAAATTATTTGGATCACTATTATTTACTTCATACTGGATCTGCACTAACAAGCAAGCCTATACGTGCCTCTGGCACAGAATGTGACTTCTCTTGTCTGGCCTTGCAGGGTCGGAGATGGGGTGTGACAAAAAGTACTAGTGCACTAACCTCTTAAACAAGCTTTAAGAAGCTTGGAGAGCCTCAATTCTTAGCTTTCTCCTTCCCTTTAGTAGAGGGTTCTCCAACTTCTTCAAAGTAGGAAAAATACCCATTAAAATCAAAGATTAACAAAAGAAATTGATGGAGCATGACTTAATGCATCAATTACAAGTCTAAACCTTAAATTCTACTTATTAATTCACAAAACTCAAAAACCACAACTTACTTACTTAATGAAAACTCCAAATTCCTTTACTTCTAATCACCAATTTCCACTTCTTCTACTTAATTCTTAAGGTTTTATTACTAATCTTTGGTTTAATTCATGAAATTTGAGGTAGTTTAGAGATAGAGAAAATGAAGAAAATGGAAGAAGTAGACATAGAAGTTGGCGTTCGAAAGGTGGAGAAGAAGAAGAATGAATAGTGTTGCTTTTGAGTAGAAAAGTCAAACTTGACTACTTAGTTTTATGCTAAACGAATGGCTATGATCAAGTTAAGGTATTCTCATCCAATGGCTCTCAATGTTCATCAAATAATTCTCCTCTAATTATTATTTAACTCGACCAATTAACTAAATTAATTCCATGAAAATAATTCCTCAATATTCCTTAAATACTACACTAGAAAACACTATTCATTAAATACCTTAATTCTCTAAAACTATTTACGAAATATTTTCTACCCACCTAAATCAAGCAAACATGCTCCAAAAATATTAAATAAAAAATTAGACATGAATAGTAATTCTTTCGAACCGAAATAATACAAAATCCCATACCAATGGTACTATTCGTAGACAGGTAAATCACTATTACTAATACTAAAAATGACACTGAAAAATAGACTGTTACATAACCTCGACCCAAAACAATTCTCTCAATTAATCATCATAAATTCAAGCCTGATAAAATAGATATCAGTCATATCATGGCTACTGGTCATACAAGCACCCAAATACATAATTAAAAATCATATCATAACTTACATAATAGAATGCCATAAAATATCATTCAAAATACACACAACCTATAATTGCTGATTAAGAATCATGGAAATATGATCCAAAAATATTAAATAAAACATTAGACATGAATAGTAATTTTTTCGGATCGAAATAATACCAAGTCCCATACCAATGATAGTATTCGTAGACCGGTAAATCACTATTACTAATACTAAAAATGACACTGAAAATTAGACTGTTACATAACCTCGACCCAAAACAATTCTCTTAATCAATCATCATAAATTCAAGCCTGATAAAATAGATATCAGTCATATCATGGCTACTCGTCATACAAGCACCCAAATACATAATTAAAAATCATATCATAACTTACATAATAGAATGCCATAAAATATCATTCAAAATACACACAACCTATAATTGCGGATTAAGAGGGGGGGTAAATTTTATAACTCAGTGAATAATAATAAATAATAGATGACCAGACAGTTACACATAATGCATTTAAAATTACTAAAATGATCACTCAGCCAGTCATGCATATTTCACTATATTAGCATCCACAAACATTTCACCTTCAAATAATCAACCATGTGGAAATTAGTCTGTGGCGTCACTAAAACCCCCGATCAGCCATCCTCTCACATGGCCCATCCTCTCACATGACCCATCCTCTCATACGTGTGCACGAGGGAGTCAATCCCAATACCTGGCCAACCAGTCTAATCTTCACTTGACCAGCCCTCTCATTGTTTTTTCATACTCTCTTTTCTTTTCCATACCATCAGGAACTCACCCTATGGTTATCCATATCATATCAATATATATCATCAGATGCACACAGGGGCGCCGATCTCCCCATACATGGCCGACGGTATCAAAGCCCGCCCTTACAAACCCATAGTGACCACGTCATCCTAATTCCACTCAAACAAGGCAATCCATATCACAATACATTTAATCAAACAATACATCCAATTGTCAATTATAAGATCAATAATTAATATGAACATTATAAAATTGTAACAGACTATTTTTTTCAGTGTCGGTAATAGTGATTTACCGGTCTGTGAATAGTATCATTAGTCCGGGACTTGATATTATTTCGGTTCGAAAAAATTACTACATGTGTCTAATATTTTATTTAATATTTTTGGTGTATGTTTGCATGATTTAGGTGGGCAGAAAATATTTCATGAATATTTTTGGCGAATTACAGCAATCGATGAATATTATTTTCTAGTGTAGAATATTAACAAATAAATGAGGGATTATTTTTTGTGGAATTAATTTAATTAATTGGTGGAGTTAAATAATATTTGGAAGAAAATTATTTGATAAATATTTAGAGCCATTAGATTAGATTACTTAGGATTTGATCTTAGCCACTCATTTGGCATAAAATTGTGAGAGAGAACTAAGTATGTGTCGTGAAGATGAAGGAGAAGGAAAATAAAAATAATATAAGGGACAACGAAAAGAAAGAAGGAAATAAAAAAAGGTAAGAAAGAAAAAATTAAACCCAGTAATTGAAAAAAAGACAAACTGACCTTTTGAAATTCAACAAAAAAAAAAAAAAAAAAAAACAGTGGTTCACAGTGTCACTTAGTAAAAATATTTGATTCGAGTGTAATTTAAATTAACTCAGTTTGATTTAATAATTTGGTTCAAACGTAACAATTTCTTGAGCCATTTTTGGACAAATCAAATTGGTTTTCGATTTGAATACTCAGCCAATAATAAAGCAGTTGGAGTTGGTGTCCTTTTAGAATCCTCACAAGGAGAAGTTATTCCTATGATGAAGACACTACACTTTGCAGTCACGAATAACATGGTGAAGTTTGAAGCTTGTTTGTTTGGATTAGAAGCATTAATCGTAGTCTAGGTTAAAAAAGTGGAAGTTACCAATGATTTTAAACTAGTCATCGAAAATGCCGGTGGCAATTGGAAAGTCAAGGAGGGTAGACTTAAACTGCATATCGATTATCTAAATCTTGTCATTTAGACCTTTGAAAGGGTAACATTTACGCACACGAATAGAGAAAATAATCGAGTACCAAATGCATTAGCCAATCTAGCTTCAGCTTGGGAGTAAGTTGTAGTAGTGCCCAAAAGGTCGTTCATGATGTCTTCTGGTAACAACCCTTGCTATGAAGGTGAGAGAATCATCAAGGTTAAGTTAGATGGACAACCTTGGTTCTACGATGTTTTACAGTGGATGACAAAGAGGATTTATCCAGATTCAACTACTTGAGATGACAGAAAAGCCATACAGCGTCTAGTGCTACAATTCACAGTGTTGGATAATTAGCTGTATAAGAGGATGTCTGATGGAGTTCTGTTGAGATGTGTGTCAAAAAAAGAAGCCGAAGGAATCATTAAGCAGATACAAGCTGGCATTTGTGGTACTCATATGAACGGATGAGCACTTACAAAGAGAATAATCCTCAGACAAGAATTCTATTGGACTAAAATGGAGAAAGATTGTGTTTCTTTCGTGAAAAAGTTTTCGAATGTTAGGTTCATGGAGACCTCAGTCACATTCCTCCATCAGAACTATATCCTTCTATTTCTTCATGGCTATTCACAGTGCAGGGGATAGACCTCGTTGGTAAAATTTCACCACCTATTTCTAATGGATATGAATTCATAGTCGTAGCAGTGGATTATTTTTCAAGTTGGGTCGAAGCTAAATCATTCAAGCATATTAGGACAAAATAGATGGCCAAGTTTATTGAGAAGAACTTGATATGCAGATATGAAGTTCCTCACCATGTAGTGACAGAAAATGGGATCAATTTCAAGCTGAAGTAAAGACTTTGTTAAAAGAGTATGGAATTGAACATCATAAGTCATCTCCTTATAGGCCGTAGGCTAATGGAGCGGTGGAGGCCACGAACAGGAGTATTAAAAAGATATTGAGGAAAGTAATAGAGACACATCATGATTGGGCCAACAAGTTGCCATATGCTTTATGGGTATATCAAACTATAGCTAAATCTCTAAATGGGACAACCCCATATAGATTCTAAAGGAGAATCGGAAGGCACTTTTACAAGAGGGTCAAACCTAGGCCATTGAAAGTAGGGGATTTGGTTTGGAAACAAATGAGACCAAACACCCAAGATCCAAAAGGGAACTTCAAGCCCTATTGGAAAGGCCCATTCTTAATCAAGAGAATGTTTTCAAAGGGTGCAGTGAAGTTGTCAGATTTGGAAGACAATGAATTTATGTTGCCTATTAACTTGGATAGATTAAAGAAATTTTATGTATAATTCGAAATGTCATGGTTAAACCTATTAATAAAATTCAGCTTTTGTGCCAATATTACTTTGTAGCATGTCATGTTTGAGACGTATGTCGATATTCAATCGTGTGAATTTATTTTAAAATAATGGGAGGAATATTAAACTCTCCAAGCAAAAAAGATAATCTTATTAATGAACCAACATGCACAGACATTGTGATTTCATTAAAACCATGAAATAGTGCGTTTACACATTTGGTCCTAACAAGTACCTTGCCGTGAACAAATCTGCTGACGATGAATCGTCATAGAACCCAGAATAAGTTTGTAGCCATAGACGATATAGATTTGAAGAAGAAGTATCAGTCACTTCAGGAATAGGTACAATTGTTCGGTTGGGCCAAGTAGAAGAAAAGAAGGATAAGAACCGTCGGTTAATGAAGTTCCCTTCAAATCGTGAGTAAGCCGAAACTACTTGATGATGACCATATTACCATGTAACTCGACTAAGATAGCAAGCCACTGCCATGGTCCGACCACACAAAGGCAAGCAAGGGAGATAAGAAGAGACGGTGACTCGCCCGATATGCCCAAAGGGCATGTCCACCTGATTCCTTTAGCAATGAGGCTTTGGAAAATGATGGTCCATTCTTCCAAGGTCACTCCATTTAAGCATCATTGATGATGGACATGGACCCATGGTCTGTAATTACGTATTAAATGATTCAATGGTGCAGTCATCACTAGAAACTTTTCAAAAGCCCACAACTGCATAAATAAATGATAAAAAAAAAAGAAGAAAGAAAAGCTCTTTAAGGAAAAAACCTATAAGGGCGGCTTAAGCAAAAATTAGAGTTCAACAAGAAAGAAGCTCATCAAGTTGAAAACCCACAAGAGTGGCTTGAGAAAGAATTAGATAAAAAAGGTCCATTAGGTAGAAAACCCATAAGGGCAGCCTAAGCAAAAATTAGGGCACGAAAT
Organism: Jatropha podagrica; assembly: GCA_947857235.1. Lineage (NCBI taxonomy): Eukaryota > Viridiplantae > Streptophyta > Magnoliopsida > Malpighiales > Euphorbiaceae > Jatropha > Jatropha podagrica. The sequence continues at coordinate 2,139 of CANUEP010038493.1, read as the reverse complement.
AAGGAAAAGAAATGAAAATGCATATACCTGCAGTAAGAGTGGGCTTCGCATCGAGCTAAGCATTGAAGATGGATCGCGGGCATGTCCGCGCAGCGATTCAAATGTTTTTGCTAATACCAATGGAAATGGTGCACAACGCCTCAATATCTACTCAATAATAGGTAATACTGTGAGGCTACCATAACCATCAACACTGCTAAGAAACAAATATTGGCTAAGATATAGAAATAGGCAAGTAAAGACTAGAAAGGGCTAGCACGATTCATGTTCATGGCATGGTCAATAAGGGGACGCAGGGGTAAGATGCTAAATTCAGGTTCATAATCAGGTAATTCATCGATAGAGAAGCTAAAAATCAATGAGAAATGAGAGATAAGGTTCCTATATAACTGGGGCAAAGCCGGGAGTTCAACTATTGGTAGCATGGAATTCCTCAAATAGCAAACAGATCTCAAAGTCGTTGTAATGGAACAAATTGCCAGTAGGACCAAAATGGTCAATTAGCCATCTCAACAACCCAGGTTGAATACGAATGTTTCGATGATAGCTCAAACCTTGAGTTCAAAAGGAGAGAACAATTCCCAATTATCAAGGCTAAGACTCCTAAAAAATGTGTCAAATAGAGGAGCTAAAGACTGATCCATGGCAAAGTAAAAAAAATAGAAGAAGAGAAGAAATGGTAAAAAATGCAGCATGATATGGTGAAGTTATAGCACAAGAAAAGGGAGATGTATTGACAGTTGGATATAATGTAATATGATCTGGATGTTATTTCGCAATCAATATGATGTCCAGCTATAATGCACAAATATAATAAACACATCTTTTGATGGAAGTTGTCATTTAATATCCAAAAAATCAAAACGTTTACAATAATCTCACATTGGATCCAAGATGGATAAGATAAAAAAAAAACAGAGAGAGAGAAATTTGCTGTCAGGAAGGGCCTATTCAATGGCCTCATCATCCGATTCTTCTTCCTCCTCTTCCTCATCCGCACTGGACTCCTCAACATCAGCAATCACATGCTACCTCCTACCAACTCTTCTATCGGCACGACCACCTAACACTGCCCCATGAGCCTGACCAGCAACGGGACCCATGCCTAACCTCTGTAAAATATATCGTAGGCAAAATTGGATGCATTTCATTCATACATGACACATATATTGCATTTTGCTTTGGATTTTTATTTATAGGCGCCTGCACATCCGGGAGCATCAACAATGCAAAACTTAGGCAGGCTACTTCATATAATTGACATGCTACTTGGTAACGGGCGAGCGGTACCTACAAAGGAAAAAAGGACAGAAATGTCAAAAGAATAAAAGGTATAGTCGATAGCATGCAAGAATCAAAGCAAGAAATACATGATACTTACATGTGTGCAGTCCAGAGGCGTCATCGACACAGGCCTCACTCTAGACGGGTAAAAAATACCCTGAACAAACTCTCTGGTACTTGCTAAAGTGAAGTTGTAAGAAGAACTGAGTCAATATGATGGCTCACCAATGATGATATCTGTAACACTCACCACCGAATCCCGAAGGACTCAACGTCGGTGCCACATTCGGTGCAGAAGCACCGTGTTATCTTATTTAATAATTTTAAATCGTGTATTAGAAGTGGCTAAGTTTTCATAAAGAGGAAAGTAATATTTTTTTAAAAATAAGGTTTAAGGAAATTCTTTTGAAAAATCCGTAAGAGTTTCCCCTAAAAATAAACTTGCCACACAAAGAAAATAAAAACACTTCCAATATTTATTCCTCCAAACCCCTATACTCCAAATCAATACATTAAATCACACAGCACTTCTAAATATTTACATTAAACCATCTTAGATTCTATCATATTATAATGCCATCCATTCTCAAAATCAATTACTAATAATCATACACTTAGAATTCATATAAAAATGATAATTCTTAATTAGTTACATACTTCATTAATTTACAACTTAATGTATACAACTCAATCTCTTACAACATTTTTATACATGCCATAATATATCCTATACATGTCCTACCCAAAATAAATTTTCCTTCTCTTATGCTAAGCCTCCGGTCCCTGAGTAACACCCATTGTCCCTAACCTGTACGTGATAGAAATCGACACGCTGAGTATATCACTCAGTGGTGC
>CANUEP010038482.1:0-53637 GCA_947857235.1 Jatropha podagrica | reverse complement strand
CATACTCTATATTAATTTTTTTTTTTTTTTCTTAGTTATATATATATATATATATATATATATATATATATATATATATATATATATATATATATATATATATATATATATATATACTTTCCATAAAAAGAGAAAAATGTGTTTTTTGGGGATGGCAATTCTTTGTGGATTCTTATAAAGTCGATGATAACTTGACGTGAAGAAGTTTAGTTTCTGCGTTGTCTCCTAATCTTATCACCTCCACATGTCATAATTAAATTGACAATCTTCCTTAATCGTCCGACTTAAATATTTTCTGTTGCAAGCCTGGGCAGAAAGAAAGTGACATCAAACAATTCTACATTTCTGATACTGATCATGGTAATTAATTAATTACTGCAGACACCTCGAATGATATTCCGGGAGAATCATCAGAGACCGATGAAGTAATTGCAGCACTGGAGAAAAATGGTGTGAATTTTGTTAATTCGGCGACGAGGTCAAAAACAAAGAGAGACGGAAAACCAAAAATGGCTTTGAGAATTGACATTCCTGCAACAGCACCGACGCGAGCAATCACAGCAATTACATCAATGCTTTGGGAAGATTTGGTTAATAATCCCAAAAAAGATGGTTCTCGAGATTTCATTAACAGGAAGAAAATACAATGTGCTGAGAAGATGATTAGAGGTGCATATGTCGAGCTCTACAGAGGCCTTGGCTTACTCAAAACTTACAGGTTACTTATACTTGTATATAATTATATTGATTTAATCAATTATGAGAATTGTGAATTCTAATGCATATTATTTTTTGCATGCAGCACCCTGAACATGATGGCTTTTACCAAAATACTCAAGAAATTTGATAAGGTAATGTTTAATTATTAAATGTTGCTAAATATGAGAAATAAAAGAATTTAGATCTATTGTCGTATGCACTTATTATCAGGTTATGACTTGATGTACACTTAGATTTGAATTTTGATAATTCATACGTTTTAAATATTTTTACTTTTGCTATGGAAGAATATTGCATGGTTCATGTGTTTTTGCTTATATAACTTATTAATATTGCTAGCGGATGCATACTATAATCTTTTATAGACTGTAATGGTGTATACATGGAAAGAGTTTTTTTTTTTTTTTTTTTTAAATAGATTTTAGCTTTTTACGACTTTCATTTGGAAGTTAAGATAAAAGGCTATAAAGAAGACAAAAAGAACCCACATGAAGAACACTGTTTTTGTTTGAAGATAGTTAATATCCACACATATATATATAATATATTTCACATGAAAAGTGTGAGACTAACAACCTGGTCTCCAAATATCATTTGCAACTATTTGGTTGTTCCTTACCAAACCCTTGACTCATGATTCAGGGATTTTTGGATCTCCTCCTTTAACTTTCTTTTCTAATTTATTTGAAGTGTGATTTCACGCATCATTTGGTCCAAAATGATTAATTAGTACTTGACAATCTTTGATTTATGTTTGCATATACTAATATAGAAGATTTACATAGAACGATGGAGTCAAAATCGAAAGTTAGGGGCGAAAAAGATTTTAAAAAGCGAAATTAAAGAAAAAAAAGGAACATTTTTGAAGATAAAATGATAAATCTTACTATTTTATGGGGTAATTTTAAAAAAATAGCGGTTGCTTATATACAACAACAAGAATTATGCTTTAATCTGAAACTGATTTATAACTGAATCAATTTAGTATTTATTTTACTTTCCACACAAGCAGGTATCAAACCAGCAGGCGTCAGCAAGTTATCTAAAAGCAGTGAAGAGATCGCATTTCATTAGCTCTGATAAGGTAATTTATTGTCATATTGTCCAAATTAATTACCTGTCGATCCTCAAACTAACATTCTATGGCAAAAAGTCAATAAACCAGAATTAGTTTTAATGACGGTAATTATATTTGGTTGATAAGGTTGTTAGACGAATGGATGAAGTGGAGTCCATTTTCACAAAGCACTTCGCTGGCAATGACAGGAAAAAAGCAATGAAATTCTTGAGACCACAGCAGCAGAAAGATTCTCACATGGTCACCTTTTTTGCTGGTAATTTTATTTTACTGAATTGCTACAATTAAGTTTGATTTGCAATATGCAATATGATTAGTCTCTTTCTTGGGGAAGAAAAGGCGCATAAAGATTTTCCATGGACAAGAAAACATGCTGACCCACTAATCCCACTACTTCAATTTGTTGCATAAAAATTTCCTTTTTTAATATTATTTTGAAAGGAAAGAAAATTCATTTTCAATGAATTGCTAAATTCTTACTTACCCCTTTTGTTCTTGCTTACTTCTGCAGGTTTATTTACTGGTTGTTTCGTGTCGCTGTTTAGCGTATACGCAATATTGGCACATTTGTCTGGCATTTTTAGGCCAAATGCAGAAACATCATCTTATGTGGAAATTGTCTACCCCGTTTTCAGGTCCTCACTTGTAAAGTTTTTATCTTCTAATTATCTTTTTTTAACTAATATAATTACCAAAATCATGATGGTGTTTGTTTTTGCAGTGTATTTGCGTTGCTAAGCTTGCATTTATTCATGTATGGATGCAATCTTTTTTGGTGGAGAAGTGCGAGGATTAATTATAATTTCATTTTTGAGTTCCAACCAAACACAGCCCTAAAGTACAGAGATGCATTTCTCATTTGCACAACTTTCATGACCTCTGTAGTGTCTGCTATGGTAATCCATCTTTTGTTAAGGGCCAATGGCTTTTCACCCACACATGTTGATGCCATTCCTGGAATTCTCCTCCTAGTGAGTGTTTTTTTGGATTCTTGGCTATTATTTTTTCAGTTTTAGTAATGTTTAGTGCTAATTATTTATTTCCAACTACCTTACCAGATTTTTATGGCATTCCTCGTTTGCCCATTTGACTTCCTTTATCGCCCTACGCGTTATTGCTTCCTTCGTGTTATGCGCAACATAATCTGCTCCCCCTTTTATAAGGTACCTTTTCGTCCTTACCAATAATTTTTTCTGTGAATTATCAGAAATATATCTTTTTGATAAAAAAAAATTTAACACTTTAAGATAAAACTCTTTGAATGCAGGTTTTGATGGTTGACTTTTTCATGGCAGACCAACTTACAAGCCAGGTGACTACTTAATTAAATTTTTTTTTTTTTAACTTCTTTCTTAGAAACCATTTGGATTGATGGAATTTGAACGACCATATTTAATATTTTATAGATTTACTAAATTTATTTACGTGAATTGGTCCATAGAGAAACAAATGATAAATTTATATTATATTTTCAATTATATCATTTTGAAAGAGAGAAAAATCACATGTTCAAGATAAGATTTCGCATTCTCTCTTTTATTTTTTATTATGTGGATGAGTATATTATGTCTCTAACTCGTGTATCTGATTACAATAATTTTTATTCTCTTAACCCAAACGACAACTTAATTTGTAATCGCATCGTTTGATTTTCCACACAGATTCCATTATTAAGGCACTTAGAATCTACAGCATGCTACTTTCTTGCTGGGAGTTTTCGAACACACAAATTCGAAACATGCAACAGTGGAAGATTATACAGAGAGCTCGTATATGTAATTTCATTTTTGCCATACTATTGGCGAGCCATGCAGGTAAAACAATACTGCTATCCATCCAGCTCTATAGTGGGTGTATATATATATAATGGAAAACTCACGTTATTCTGAGTTTCAGTGTGCAAGGAGATGGTTCGACGAATGTGATGCGAACCATTTGGCAAACATGGGGAAATATGTTTCCGCCATGGTAGCAGCTGGTGCTAGACTAACTTATTCTAGACAGGAAAACCACTTATGGTTTGGTATAGTATTGGTTACTTCTGCCATTGCAACTGTTTATCAGTTGTACTGGGATTTTGTTAAAGATTGGGGTCTTCTCAAACCAAAATCCAAGAATCTATGGCTAAGAGATGACTTAATATTAAAGAACAAAAGCCTCTATTACATTTCCATTGTAAGCTCTCTTTTTCCATTTAATCAAACCTTATGTTTCGAGAATTGATTAAAGAATTGATCAAGTTATTTACAGACCATTTCTTTTTTTCTTCTTTTCATTACAGGCTCTGAACATAGTTCTTAGAGTTGCTTGGGTGGAGACTGTTATGCGATTTCGATTTAGTATTGTTGAGTCAAGGATGCTGGACTTTTTCTTGGCTTCTTTAGAGGTCATTAGGCGAGGCCATTGGAATTTTTACAGGTAAATTTCTTGTCATAAGTGCTTTTGTACCAAAGCAAAAGAAAAAAAAAAAAAAAAAGGAAAAAATCTTCTAATACTGTAAATGTTGCTAAATAGATTGGAGAATGAGCATTTGAACAACGTCGGCAAGTTCAGGGCAGTGAAAGCAGTTCCTTTACCATTCCGGGAAACCGATTCCGACGGTTGAGAGTGTTTATTAATTGATAATTTTATTCAAGCCAGAGTCCTGACAAGTTCATGCTGACATGGAGGGGCACTCAATATTTTGCAGGACTGGGACTGAAATTTCACAAGCAAAAGAAAAACAGGAATGTGTTATTATCCCAGTCAATTCTTCACAGATCCCATTTATTCTGTGAATTTGTATAGCTTCAAATGTATTGAAAAAAATAACAGTTCTTGTAAATTTGGAAACTCTAATTTCAACTCCATGATTTTAAAATATACAGTGCCTTTCTTTTTCCATTTCTAATAAAATCAAGAATACATTTAATTATAGAGTATTAGATCATTACATTTATTGTTATATAGGGGTAAAATAGAAAACTGGGATGAAACAGGACAACAATATTGGACAAATAAAAACGGAAACTATGCCTATATACATGGACATGGAATAGAGGGAGTAAAATTCTCTGCAATTCCTTTTGAGAGACAGTAAGCAGTAGACTGTATAGTGATCATAGGATTAACACCAACGGCACTAGGCAAAACACTAGCATCACAAACAAATAGGCCTTCTGCTTCCCAACTCTCTCCATTCTCATCAACTGCTCCTTCTTTTTCATTAATCCCCATTTTGCAGCTTCCCATTTGATGAGCAGAAGAATATACCATCCAATCTTTTTCTGGTGACAGAATCCCTTCACAAGGAAAAACTGTGTCCAGAAACTCTTCCAAGTCCTTTTTAGTAATCCCTTGACATCGTAGTCTTTGTCCATCGCTTCTATGTGTACCCACTTCAACTGCTCCTGCAGCTACTAAAATCCTGAGTGATTGCCTTAGTCCTGCCTTGAGATTTTCCATGTCAAATTTATCCAAGTTATAGCTTATTCTTCCTTCTGTTTTGACTTCACCGGCGCCTCGATCTCTTACTATTGTTATCAAGTGAGCAGTTCTTGAATACTTTACTAATCTTTTCTTTATGTCAAGTCCAGATTCCCATGGACAAAGTACGCCATATGCAGATGGCCCTAATTGAGGAGTTTCTACTATAGCTCTTAGATTATTATCATTTGAGATTACCTTATGTACTGATGTAATTATTCCTCCTTCATGAGATTTTCCTTTGAAGTCGTGGTTCGAATCAGGAAAATAGCCCCAAGCCATTAGAACCGGATGGACATGAAGATTCTGACCGATGTTTGGATTCTTTAATCCACTTGAAATCATTAAAGGTGGTGTAAGAAGAGCTCCACATGCTGATATTGTTATTTTGGCCTCTATTTGTAATCTTAATTGAATGTTGTTGTTTAAGGTTTTTGCAATTACTCCCAAGCATTTCTTTTGCCTTTTACTTCCCCTTTTCTTATTTTCTTCTAAAATAAACCTCTCTGCCTTACATCCTGTTAAGATCACTGCTCCATGATTAACAGCATCAACAAGCCATGTCGTATCAGTACCTTTTTTATCTCCTGTTGGACAACCATACCCGCAAGACCAACAGTAATGCTTCTCCGACGAATTTCGAGGGACTGTGTTGACTTCAAGGCCAAGATTTTCACACCCTTTTCTCAGCACTTGATTTTGAAATCCTTCCTCTATACAATTTCTTGTAACTCCAATTCTCTGACAAACAGTTTCCATAGCAGCAAGATATTCAGCGGTTCCAAACAGTTTGAGTTTGTGATTTTCACTCCATTCGTGAAGTAAAGATTTTGGTGTGTTAATACAGGCTGACCAATTAATAGCAGACCCTCCTCCAACTGTTGATCCTGCCATTATCATTAAATTTGCATTTGTAGTTGGAAGAATTGCTCCTGACTCATATAACTGGTCATGAGAAGGGCCTTCAAGACCAGAATAATCTTTAGCGGTGAAATAGTTTCCTTTTTCAAGAACAAGAACCTTCTGGCCTGAAGTAGCAAGAACAGCAGCAGCAACACCTCCACCACAGCCTGAGCCAACAATGGCAACATCACAATTGATTTTGCAGACATTCTTCTTTGGATCTTTTGTAACTTTGAGGCCTTTTTGGGTAAGATTGTGGATAAGGGTTGATTCATTTTCTTGCATGGTTTCTATTATTCCTTCTTGAAGAGGCCTTTCTTGTGGAACGTGGTTTGCATTCTCGTTACTGTCTACGGAATAGCCAATTGCTTCCCAAGCTAGGTTATTACCATTCTCATCCGCCTACACGAAATAATTAGGAAAAAACTCGAACTTTCAGGCTCCTTCCTTTTTTTTTTTTTTTTTTTTGGTAAATTAATACCAAAATTGATGTTGATCTTTTACCTTAGCTGAATTATTTGTTTCAAATTCAAATCAAATTGTCCTCTTTGGCGGCTTTAATCAATTAACTAATTGGAATTAAAGTAAACCATTTAGTCCTAATCGACCGCTAAAATTAATAATTACGACAATGATATTTCAACCTAAAGTTTATTTCTATTGTTTTTTTATAGCTTTGGCATTAAAATAATACAATTTTCTTTTTTCATCCAATAACAAAAAATTGCTTCAACTTGTTTTATTTTGCACCTATCAAACGGAGACAGGAACCCGTAATTTGTTTTTCAAGTAACAATGCAGAATAAATAAATAAATAAATAAATATATGTATATATATATTTATCTGATCTGATCGATTGAATTCAGATTTATATAGCAAATTTATATTGTTTTTTTTTTAAAAAAAAATATTTACGTATATATGTAGCAAGAAAAAAACAACAATAAAAATAAATTGATGTTAGATAGTCCAAACTGTAGCTGTCAATATTAAGAAAACTTTTATCTGAATATCATTCTCGTCCAGAGAGCCGTAGAATTTGGGAGTAAACGAGACAGAAAGAGATACCTGACCGAAGAAAGTGTAGAGGCAGCCAACCTTGATAAGATGGAAAACAAGTCTGACAGGAGTGAAAAATCTGTTTTTGAACCACTTCTGCAATATTTTCTCTCTCTTATCCAACGAAATACTTGAAAAAGTATTGAGATAAGGCCATTTCTCTCCAAAACAAAGAGACCCACAAAGCAAAAGTGTGCCCAGTCTTGTAGATAAAGCCAGCAATACCAATCTCACCAGAATCAAACCTTCTATTACTGCTCTCTTCACTAAAAGCTCTGCAATCTTCACAGTAAAATAACCAAAAAGAAATAAATTCCTCAAACAGCATTTTCAAATGAACCTGACAGTAATTTAATGAACTAGAAATGGGTCAAAACTGTATAGTTTCTTTCTTTTCAAGTAAAAACAGATTGGTTAACAATTTACAAATAAATATTACCTGATCAGGAACAGAGTTCTGAGAGCCAGAAGCTTTAAAAAAGGCCTGCACAGGCTTGCTAATTTCATGACTTCCTTTTCCTGGAATAGTAATTGGAGGCAACACAGTCTCACATACACTAGAAAGTGTTTTCATCTCTGCTGAAGAAAACCCATGTCTATATTTCCTCTCTCCTGTTTTTCCTTTCAACAAAGGACTGCAATCTTTTCTCATTTTCTCTCTCTGTTTCTTACTTTTCTCTGAATTCTCTCTCTATTGAATATTTTTTTCCCCTTTCCATGCCTTCTTATAAAGTGGGAATTTTGAATGTTTGTTACTTATATTATTTTAATATCAAGGTTTTCAAATTTGTTGGTCATCGGTTCGGTAAAGGCAGAGAGTTAAAAGGGTTAGAAAATCCAATTAGATGGAACCCATATTTAATTATAAAATAATTTTTATTAATAAACGTATTTGTTTTGTTAAATTTAATATTATATCTGTGTTTTTTGTTCTGACAAGAAACAAAAAATGTTAGATTTCCCACTTAGCTAGTAACTTAGAGCTATCTCTATACCTCTGCCTATCAAATCACTACCAACACGACAACAATTTGGAACGTTGATGTCTTAATTAATTTAATAAAAGGTTTTGATTGAAACACGATGCTATCTTTTTTTGGCCTTTTTTGAGATAAAAACAAAATCTTGTTGCAACCAATTATGTATATATATATAAATTGTATTTTTCTTTTTTGGAAAAGGATGTTAGAGATCGTTTTATGTAATTAAAATATTTATAGATTTTCATTTTCATTTTTGAGTTCGAACCTTATTCTTTTCCCTCTTTACTTTGTAACCTCTTCGAATAATACTTAATTTCTCATATAAGTAATTAAGAAATATTAAAACCAAATATAAAAAATTAATATATTGACAAAGAGTATTAAATTTCTTATTAGCTAATAGATAAACGTTATAATCAAATATAGAAGAATCAATTTACTTGATAACTTTGGATAAAAGAATCAGCTATATAAAATTAATTGTCCATCAATTTTCTATAAACAGTATCTTATGTCTTTATATAGCAAACTATCCATTAAATAGTTACGCTCTTTGCTAATCAGATAATGATTTGGTTAGTCTTTTCACTTGTGTAAATAGTGAAAAGTTTCAAGTTCGAATTTTTTTTTTTTTACCAAAAGGGTTATCTCATGTTGTATAGTTTTGCCTTATGCAAAGTGCAAAATAATAAGATTCTGTTTATTTCCTAACAATAAATAACTTGCATATACACGCATATATTGCACTATATAAGATATAATAAAAATATAATATGTTTAGTCACTATTTTTAATTTGATTAGTTATAATCATTCCTTACATTTAGATGTTATTTATTAAAAAAATATATTATAAGACTTGTTATATGCCATCAATTGCATTTTGAGGTTTTTACTATGAGCCGCTAGTTGGATAAAATTATATGGTTTTAAATTAATATTTTTTATATAATTATGTTATTTAAATTATTAAATGTTAGTAAAAATATAAATTAATATTTTTATTTATATAATGTTATCAATTATTTAACCTTTTGATAGAGTTTATTACAACTAGATCAAACAAATTCTTAGTGGTTGCTTATTAGGTAATTTGGACCAACCTGTGCTCCACATATTTTGGTCACGATAAATGTTTTGCCGGCGACGGTTCAAAACTCAATTAATGAATGGGCCCATCCCATTTTGGCTTCTCAGATCTCACAATCACTTTTACGTGTCCTTTTTTAGTGCTCATAATCTGTTGTCTTTTACCAAGTAAAGATATTATTTTTATTTTATTATTTAATGACATAATATTTATATTAATCTTTTTTTTTTTTTTACGTTTTAACTGGTTAATAATTATTATAATTAATTAATTTTACCTCTTAAACAAGAATTTGTAGAAGAAAATAAGGCCTTTGATGATTTTGAATCTCATAATTAATATGAAGAGAAAAAAAAAAAAGACTCATCAGTTGGATATTAATTTCTTATTTGATGATGAGAAAAATCATTTAAAATTTTCAATTTTGCACATTTTATTTGGGAAGTCGTGCATAAAAAAAAACTTGATATGATTTGGCATAATTTAATTAATAAATTTTGGATAAAACAAAAAATGTACATGGAAAATGATAGTTTCACAGCGTCGGTCCGACTCTTTTCTAATATAAGTGGTACCGTGAGAGAGCTCGCAATATTTAATGGTAATTAAGAAATAGGACCTCTGGAAGCTTGACACTGCCAACACAAAAAATGAAAAATGTGTATTTGTATAATAAAAGCTGTTTTTTAATATATTTATACATTTTAATTTGTAAAAGTAATAATTTTTGAAAGTTTTTATTAAGATAATTTTATATTTATAAATGATTATTTCAAATTACTGCTTTTTTCAAAAAAAAATATCTTGAATTTTAATCCAAATTATAAAATATTTTCAGGTTTTATGAAAAAATTATTCTGTTGCCCAGATCGAACCTGGGTCTCCGAGATGAGGGACGAGTATCCTAACCAACTAGACTACAACGACATCCGTTTAGTCTACTTAAACTAAAAACAAGTAATAAAAGCGTTATCCCATAATTTCCATGTATGACCCCATCGCTGACAAGCATATAAATCTTTAGGAAATCCCATTAGTTTATCAAGCAGTTGCTTTCACTTTCTCAGTCCTGTGGCGACGTGCAATTCCCTTTCTTTTAAGGATACGACAATGCAAGATATGATAAGGTTAACAGTTAACACTTGGCCTCAAAGATTCTCAAGCTTTTACTTCAATAAATAACATAGATTATAATCTTGCATAGCATACTTAAAGAACATAAACAACAGCTCATAATTATCCAGACAATCCTCTTCTCTAGTCAAACTACAACATTCTCAAGAACACATCATGCCAGTGATATCTGCCTCCAGAGTGCTGGACGGTCTCTCGATATAAGGAGGACTCGAGATGCAGAGTAGTCAAAAGAAGGTGAATACAAGTCGTCTGGTCCAATAACATCTTTAACCTTTTCATTACTACCATAATCAACATTGAAAGACTGCATCATGTCATCCTTCAAGGCATCAAAGATGAACAGCCCCAGTCCACAAACACCCATTATAAAGTCCGAATTTCCCCAAACCTGTGTTATGGCTGAGAAATGCGAGTGACTGTTGGATTCTGGCAAAGAGTAAGTGCTGACTATCCCTTGTTTGCGCAATGAGAACTGTTGCACTTGCGAACAAGATTCCTTTTTCCCTGCAGACCTCGTATTGGTGCAGCCCATGTAGACCAAGTCTCCACGAGTGAAAACTGACTGAGTGCTTACACCGATTTTTGGTATCTTAAGACCTATACCAGATGGATGACGGAAATCCAAAATATTAATAGATTCAGCGGTGCAGAACACGCCATCATTTCCTTCAGCTTCTGCTGAAGTGACTCTGCATAGCAAAAATCAACTACTTGAGGACTGAAAAAAAGAATTTCGCTACAGCTTCATCATGCATGCACTTAAAAGGCAGATTGAATATTACATCTTACTCATATACTTGTGAATGGCAGGGATATCAACTCTATCCAGGGCCCAATTTATCAAAAACAAAATTATGGCAGTTGATGTGAGAGAAGTGAACAATTCAACATAGTATTGATGATTCATGGGTTATGGGTGCAAAATGTATCATAATTTCTATCCGATCATAAGGAAAATACAAATACCTTGGCAATAGCAGAGAAGTTTTCCGAAGTTTCTTCTTACAAATGGATTCATTCTTTTGAAATTAACAAACTTTTCAAATATAAAATTTGCTACTACCGATCACATACATAACAAATATATATATTTTGGGAGCGAAGAGACACAGATACAAGGTATCAGATAGAAAAAAAATGATGAAACAATATTTATGGTATCAGGGGTTCAGGCATCAAGAAAACAAGATGGCTTCAGGTAGAACAAGAAATGAAGGAATGATAATGCACACTCTAGATAAAAGAAGGAAAATATTATGGAAGAACATGCATTATATTTTGGTCAAGTGAGATTATTTCTTCTTTTATGTCAGAAAAGAATACCTGCAACAAAGTATAGGAAACAACATGGGAAAACAGCCAAATATGTCTCTAGAAAAAGAATGAAGAACTTACAAACAGACCCTTGATAAAAACCAAGTTAAGTTGAATTAATTCAAAGTTACTGGAATGGAAAAGGATTAAATTTTTTCCTTTAGCTTCAGGAACTTACAACACAATTCAATATCAGATGGCTTACAATTGATAATAGAACTTTGCCACTGCTTCTTTTTATTTTTCATATTATGCAGTAAGAAAGTAAATCCTATTCAATATCAGATTAAAATTTTTTTCCAATCAAATATCATTCAGGAAAATTCGTAGTGAAGTTCAATTGGGAGAGCAAGTGAACAGGCAAATCAGATAATTTGAAAATACGACAGCAACAAGTGACAGAACAGAGAAAGGTCTTTTACCTTTGCCGAACTCCACCACCTAATTCAGCATCAGTATTAACCACATGGAGAGCAGAGATTTTTCGACCAGATAAAGAAATAGATAGTAAAGATTGTTGGTTAAGAGAGTTCACATCCCACACAGAAATTGTTTCTGCTTCAGCTATAACAACTTTTCCTCTGTTTCTCCACTGCAAAGGACTTGAATTATCCATTGCTAACACAGGCTTCTGCACCTCCCATTTCATGATTTGCTCTCCGTCACGTATATCAAACATTTTGACCACCCTTTGAGAGCTGGCAGTAGATACAATAAGAGGCCCACATGGTCTATACCACCATTGCCAAGTTTCTGGCAACAACAAGCTAGACAAAGCATTTCTTCTATATGTAGTATTACTGGGCAAAGGACCGAGAACTGTTCTTGAAGTGGTTGTTTCCCCATCTTCCACGTGAAAAGCTCGCACATCTTTGGTATAGAAATCCCATGAACAAAACCCTGAATCAAGAGTATTACCAGCAGATGCAGCCACAACATATCTCCCTGAGCATCCATCGGCACTAGGTGCACGAATTATCCAACAATCTCTCCATAAATTAGGTGAGACTCCCATTGGTGGCTTGTATAAAACCTTTTCCTGGAACCAATCATTGGCCATTAGTAGACAGAACGATTCTCAAACAATGCCATTAATTTAATTGAATCATTGCAGGCACCAGTCTGCTTGTAATGAGAAATACATGATCCATCAGTAACTTTGTTCATAAAAGCATGTTATAATTAAGAAAAAGATCATTATAGGCAGAATTCAACAAAATCCAGAGGATTCAGAGACATCACACATTAATCTATCAAAGAAAGATTCAACAATTATCCAAACAATTACCAGTAATGCCTATCATGATTCACAGCACAAGAATCAAACTAGGGGCATAGGCCCATAGAAGTCCAAAAAACTCGTTTAAGTATTATAATCACAAGCTAATTGATAAATTTTTTCACATGAAAAATATATGCAAGTTATACAAGCATTTGCATCAATCCTGTGCCTTGAAATAAAAATTGACAAAATACAGAAAAACTGATGATCAAAAGCGCAAAGCAAAATTGGAATTTCACCACCAAACCGAACTAAATAATAGTTATACCTACCTCACAATTGGCAATATCATAAAACGAGCATGACCCATCATCATGAGCAAGAAGAACAGACTCTCCTTCTGACACAAACCATCCTCCTGTGGAACATTTTGAGCCAATTTCATGCACTTGATAGACACAAGTATCTTCAGTCTCCTCACCAAATACAATTGTATGTCTATTTTCCTGGTCATCAAACTCATCAAGTGTCTCATCAGTTGTAAGAACAAGCTCCTCCTCACACTTCCCATGGAACATGTTCCAAGAATCTTGTTTTCCTGAAGCAGCTGCACTATCAGTTTCTTTAACTTCACAAGATTCAAGACCCACATTTGTGTCTCTCAATGTTACCTTTGTGTCTTCATTATTTAGTGAAGCCAAAAACTCTACTGCTATTGGATTTTCTTCGATAGGGCTCAGCAACTTCTCCTTGATCTCACTAACTGAGTTAATAACATTAGATTCATTGTAATCCTGAGAACTTCCTGATGATACCTTTGATAATGTTCTATTTCTAAGCAATCTATGATGAGGAAAGAGTCTTGCTTCAAGTTCCTCATTATTCAATCCTTTCACTGAGCCCTTCACATGATCAACTTTCTCATCTTCACTCTTGTCACGGAATTCATTTTCTCCATTTTCATCGGCACCAACTTTGGATGAATCACCCCCAACATGTCCAATTGCCTTTTCGATCCCTGTAATCTTGTCCTGGAGATCCGAAATTATCACCTTTGATGCGTCAGGGTTATTCATGTCCAACATCTCCTTCGTCTTCTTAATGTCAGATGCAATCCTCTTGACTTTCCCTTCTAGAAAAGCAAGCTTCTCATGAAGCTTACTCGGATACTTAACACCAGTCTTGGTGCCACTAACATCTTCAACCAATCCCTTATCCTTCCAATTCTCTAGGACGTTAGCTTTACTACCACTTTTCTCCCTTGACTCTTTTAGACGATCAAATTTAAAATTAGACCCAGATTTATCTGTGCATAACTTGTCTATTTTTACACCTTTTTGGACTTTTGCGTCTGAATTTGACTCACCAACATCAAACTCGCTTGATTTTGTCAAGCTTGAACTTAAAATAACCCCTTTGTTGCAATTACCATTCAAAGCCTTTAATCCACTTATATTGTTCTCATTTTTCTCGGCTTTCACATCATTCCGTTCGCAAAATCCGGTCTTTTTCACCAACTCCACACCAGAATTACTATTTTCTTTGCAATCCCTAAAACCCCTGGTACTATTCTTTTTCCCTGCACTCGACACCACACGACTGTCACTCTCTCCCTTACAAACCCTAGAATCTCTGAAAACCCTAATGAATTCAGATGGGCTTGAACTCCTACCTCTTGGCGCAGATGAAGTGGACCATCGCATGCGCCCTTCGACGCCGTCACTAACTGGAACAACACCCGCCGCAGCCTTGTCGACGCGTGGCACAGGCCGGAGCGTCGGCTTCTGAGTCCGACAACTAAGTCTGGGGTTCTCTTTGCCAGAGAGTGATTTTTTGACGGCGGAAATGGAGTTTGGGTCTGCGGGAGAAATCGGAGTTAGAGTTTTCGTGGGTTTTTGGACGGCGGCGGTTTTGTCAACGGCACCGTTTCGGTCCCTTAATCGGCGAGTTGATGGGGCTGACATGAGCTTTTTAATAATAAATTAAACTAAAAATACAAAAAAATTAAGACTTGGGTTTTAGAACCGAATTTAACAGAGTGGATTTGTTGAGGATTTGAAGATCGATAAGAAATGAAATAATTGCAATTATGAGTTTACGAGTTTAAATGGCAAGGATAGTTTTGAGCGGGAAATGGATCTCATTTTGATTTTTGAAATTCTCCGAAAAAAGTTTTTGTCTTTTCTATACTTTAAGGTGGGTGCGTTTTAGTAATTTAACCTGAAGTATTTTTCTGGATGGCAGGCATCCACATGTCCAAACTCCTAATTGGTCAACCAGAATATGCGAGTCACCACCGCCATTGACATATGCGGAAGAAAGATTCCAAGCAGAAAGTACCATAACCATCCGAATCATAATAAAAGAAAGCGAAATGAGTAAATCAAGTATCTTTCTGTAGTTGGGTTTCTTGGTTTTCCATTTTCTCTCCGTTGGCACAAAAATTCAGGGAAAACGCATAACGCTATGGATTCTCTAAGCTATCTTATTCGCCCTCCAACAATTCCATCTCAATCTTCCATTTCTCCATCTGTTTCTACTAGATGTACACTTCCTTTTAAAATTCACGCTTTGAAACAACCATCTTCCCATGTATATAAGAAACAACATCGTTTGCATAGTGATGTTGAGGTGAGAAGTGTAGTTGTGAGATCGGCTCTTGATGAGGTGTCTGTCCTTGAGCCACCTTCTCCTTCTGAAAGTGAGGAGGGGAAACGCGAGCTTATTGCTTCTTTGAAGCTCAATTTACTGGTTAGTCTTGTATGCTTCTCATTAGGATAATGGTTTTATGAATTACGGCAATTTTCCAGTTAATTTCCTTCTAGTTGATGATTCTGTTGTAAAGAGTTTCTGTTAGTTAAGCTTTCATTGAAGAGTATTTGGTTAGTTTTAGATTCATTTGCCTTCTAGTTGATGATTTCGCTGTAAAGGGTTTTTATAGTTCATTTTTGATTGGAGAGTGTTTGATTGATTCTAAATTCTAAGTTCCTCTCTGAAATAGGTCATGTTTTAATTTGGTTTCGCTGCTGCTTAGTTCCTGTCTGTCTGCTATCCTGTAAGCAGTGCAGCAATTACATATTTGCCAATTAATAGTTGATTAATCCTTGTGGTTTGGTGATTTAAGTTAATTTAGTTAGTAATTGGCTAAGCCCCATTATAACCACCTGGTTTCAATAATATGCTATTAACATAATAAAACTTCCCAAGACCCGTAAAAAGCTTATGCCTTTCTTCTTTCTAAAAATATGAATTTGTGCAAAAGACAAGGAATTAATGTTGGCACAATATAGTTCCATTTTAAAACTGGGAAGGTTATGATCAAACGTGTTTTGAACAATCATGGTGCTATCAAAAGTTAACTGTTAGTTAAAGATTTTAAACAGGGAAGTCAAGCCTGCAAGATGCTAGCATTAAGTGAAGAGTATTTGATACACTTGTGCGCAATTACACATTCTTAGGGTAATGGTTTGAGAAAATTGCTCAAATCCTCTAAACAGTCTCCTAGTGCGTCAACTGAGGCAAAGCTAATATAAGCCTTTATTATTTAAGAAGATATTCTGAGCACTTAATCTTTTGAAGGTGGAGCTTGGAGAGAATAACTTATTACAATAATTCTTCTTGTTAATCTGTGTTATCATATGCATTTTCCTTTGTATGTCCCCTCTAATTTTTGTGCTTTAGACTCAAATATCAAACATCGGAAATGTAGATGGTTCTAAAGCTAGTCCATAGGAAATACAAGAATGCCTACTTGGATGATTTTTATTTTATCATTTGGGAATTTATCTTGATATATAGACAGTCAATTGCAGAGTGTCATTTCTGGTCTTAACAGAGGCCTAGCTGCTAGTGAAGATGATCTACAGAAGGCAGATGCTGCTGCCAAGGAGCTCGAAGCTGCAGGAGGGCAAGTGGACCTCCCAAATGATATTGATAAGTTGCAAGGAAGATGGAAGCTGATATATAGCAGTGCATTCTCATCTCGCACTCTAGGTGGAAGTCGTCCTGAACCTCCCACTGGAAGGCTGCTCCCTATTACACTTGGACAGGTTGACTATGGGTTTTCTCTCTCTTATTTTGTTTCTATTTTGGCAAATGGCAATTCTGTTTTATCTAGTGATGGTTTGAATATGAATAATTTTCGAAAGAATACTGATTGCATTGATTTTTGCGTTCTGAATCTATATGTGGCTTCTTGATTAGGTCTTTCAACGGATTGACGTGTTAAGCAAAGATTTTGACAACATAGTAGAGCTTGAATTAGGTACTCCTTGGCCTTTGCCACCTTTGGAAGTGACTGCCACACTAAGCCATAAATTTGAATTCGTAGGTTGGTGATGCTTGCCCAATCATATTCTTTTTTTTTCCTCTAGTTCTTGTTATTGTGATATGAATTTTTTTTTCCTCTTTCTTTGAACTATAAAATAACTTAATTTGTATGCATGTGTCCATTGAGAATAGGATCTGCAAAGATTCAAATAACATTCGAGAAAACAACAGTAAAGACAACTGGGAACTTGTCACAACTTCCACCCTTTGAAATACCTCGAATCTCAGATGCGTTAAGGCTTCCGTCCAATACTGGAAGTGGTGAATTTGAAGTTACTTATCTTGACGGTGATACTCGTATCACCAGAGGAGATAGAGGCGAGCTGAGGGTTTTCGTGATCTCATAGTTATTTACTTGTGCAGCTTTTATACCATGCTTTCAAATTCGAGGCACTTATCCCTGTATATCAGAAGAATCTTGTCTATATCTTTTTGTATTCTGCATTTTTCCTGTTACTGAGTGTATGGCTGGTGACCTTTTTTCCCGCACAGGAATAAAGAAACCATTGTACAATTGTAAATTTTATAGTCACAATTAATTCCCACCACTTCACATTCTGAAGTGCAATAGCAGAATTTTGATTGCCTTTCTGATCTCTAGGAAATTGCCCTTATCATGTACTACTGTACTTAAAAATGAGCTGACCATGAAACTTATCAACTGTACACAAAGTGAAAACTTTCTTAAAAAATGTTTTCTTATTTTCATAATTGAATTATTGTTGCTCACAACAAATGGAACCTAAATATGATTTCATGTTCAGTTGCTATCCATAAAATAATTCCATAATAACAGTAAGGATAATAGTGTTTATTATTCTCAAAATAATTAAAATAGAAAATTACATTTCAAGCAATAAATTGGAAATGTCAATAGCTACAGTAAGATTTTTCGAAGATCTTGTGCCATGCATTATTTAAGTTTAGTTGCTATAACTATACAAAAAATAATAAATAAAGCTGAATTTTCTACTGTATGATGGGGGGTGCATCGGAATGTTCAGATGCTGGGCCATAAGAAGCTGGGCCTGCTTTTCAAAACTTGGCTCACGGAAAATCTATCGATGAATGGAAAAGAGACGTTAGATACCAACGGCTATTTTCAAGTTTAAACTTCAGACCCTAATTTCAGAACTTTCCAATTTTATTTTCATTTCAATACCACTCTGCAGCTCTCTTTCTCCGAATCCTTTTCAACCCAGTTTTGATTTCTCAAGAACAGATTCAAAGTCAGACTTAAAATTTAATTGGGAAATGCCCATTAAGCCTCCTACTAGCGCTCAATTCTGAATCTTTCCTCCAAAAACCTCTTAAAACCTGCGATTCTATTAAAGCAACCTTAAAAGTCCAATCCCACCATCTGGATCTCTTTCAAGATGGCCCCTACACCTTCTTCTTCTAAATTTAACCAAAACCATTCGATCAAGACGCCACAATCTAAACACCGTCTCAATTTTACTTCAGCAAGAACACCAAATCCACACCCATCGCCAAACCCAAATTCAACTGTCAAAGAAAACCCTCAAGCAGACCATCCCATCGAAGTAATTGGTAGGATTCGTGATTATCCGGATAGAAAAGAAAAACCCAATTGCATCGTGCAAGCAAATCCTGATAACCAGACTCTTCGTGTCCGTGCTGATATTGGGTACAGAGATTTTACACTTGATGGGGTTTCTTTCTCTGAGGAAGAAGATCTTGATGCCTTCTATAAGAAGTTTGTAGAGTCAAGAATCAATGGGGTTAAATTGGGGAAGAAATGCACTATTATGATGTACGGCCCAACGGGTTCAGGGAAGAGCCACACCATGTTCGGGTGTTCAAAGCAGCCGGGGATTGTGTATCGGTCATTGAAGGATATATTGGGGGAACAAGGAGAGGGGAGTGAAGGGAATGATGCAGAGAGATCGGGGATGTGTACATTTGTGCAAGTTACAGTTTTAGAGATATACAATGAAGAGATTTATGATCTTTTGTCCAGTAATGGTGGGGGTGGATTTGGATTTGGGTGGCCGAAGAGTGGTAATGGATCCAAGGTAACATTACCTCAAAATTTTTGTTAGATTATTCAATAATAAGTTTCATGTTTTGTCCTATATTTTACATCTGTTACTTATCTGGATTTAGTAGTTTAACTTATTTTATATCGGTTAGTTATCTGGATTTAGTTGTTTAAATGGCTTTCTGAAAAAATCTGTTTTGCGTTATTGTTTGCGACCTAGGATTCTGTTTGATTTGCTTACTTCGAGGTTGGCACAGCAATATGCATTTGTATCTCTTTTTCCTTTTTTTCCCCCCCACATATTAGGATGTATGATCACATGCTGAAACTGTAGTCCAAAAAGTTTTCAAATTTAAGACATTTTCCTTTGTTTGGAGTGGTAATGGGAATGTTCATACTATTACCAATTCTAGATCGGTTTGACGTAATTCCACGTGAATTCTGAATGAGTAATCTACATTTGCAGGTAAGACTTGAAGTGATGGGGAAAAAGGCCAAAAATGCTACTTTCATATCTGGGACTGAAGCTGGAAAAATTTCAAAGGAGATTCAGAAAGTAGAGAAGCGAAGGATAGTTAAGAGTACCCTCTGCAACGATCAAAGTTCCAGGAGCCACTGCATGGTATGATTCTTTAGAAAATTAAAACTTTGAAAAATCCTGCCAAAATGTTGTTTTTAGCAGAAAATAATTTTTGGTTTTCATTGCCTGCTTGGACAGATAATCCTGGATGTCCCAACTGTGGGTGGACGGCTTATGCTTGTTGATATGGCAGGCTCAGAAAATATAGAACAAGCAGGGCAAAACAATCTTGAAGCAAAGATGCAGGTAAAATGCTTATATGATTTCGTTATTAGGGAGGTAATCCTTCTGTAGTGCATTACCTGGCCTGGCATCCCTTTTTAAAAACATTTATCCCAGTATTGAGAAGGAACATTGATTTTGTGCTTCTTCCACTGCAACAACAGACAGGGAAAATTAACCAAGGAAATATTGCATTGAAGAGAGTTGTTGAATCCATTGCTAATGGAGATTCTCACGTGCCCTTTAGAGATAGCAAGTTGACAATGCTACTCCAGGTGACTGATTTCTTATTCATTTTGATCATAGTATGATGTTGTCTGACATCTAATTTTGTGAGGTTTTCTTATTCAGGATTCCTTTGAGGATGACAAGTCCAAAATTTTAATGATATTATGTGCAAGTCCAGACCCTAAGGAGATACATAAGACAATCTGCACCCTTGAATATGGAGCAAAAGCAAAGTGCATTGTTCGTGGTCCCAATACACCATCCAAGGATAAAGTTGGCACTGAAGACTCTTCTGCAGTAATCTTAGGATCCAAGATAGCTGCCATGGATCAATTTATCTATAAGCTACAAATGGAGAACAAACTCAGAGAGAGAGAAAGGAATGAGGCTCACAAACAGCTCAAAAAGAAAGAAGAAGAAGTTGCGGCACTGAGGGCACTGGTAGAAGGGAAGGAATCTGCAGCAAGAGAAGAGGAGATCAACTTGAAAGTGAATGAGCGCACAACGATGTTGAGACTTGCATTGGAAAAGAAGTTGGAGGAGTGTCAAAGAATGGCCGAAGAGTTTGTTGAATTGGAGAGGAGAAGAATGGAAGAGAGGATACTGCAACAGCAGCAGGAAGTTGAAATGCTGAGAAGGCGCTTGGAAGAAATTGAATTTGAACTATCCCATCCCAGGGATGAAAACAATGTTGAAAATAGATCAAGCATGGATGGAAGCAGCTTTGCCAGAAGGCTTTTGGGAGTTTATGCTGATGAAGATCCAGGAATGGTAAAATCAATGGATTTGGATATGGGTGATCAAGAACTATTTGTTCCTGATGTGAAATGTGTAGATATGGCTGCGCAAAAATCTAATGGTGTTGGCATCCTCAATTTGGCTAATTATCCTTACTTAAATCACTTGAATCAAGTGGTTGATCACGATGTTCTTGCACCGAAATATGGTGGTAAAGTATGTCTGAGCACTGTATTCGAGGAAGAAGAAGTAGAAGAAGAGGAACGTAGAGAAAAAATGGATGATGAGGAAGTGGAGAAAGGAGTAATAGAGGTAAAGAGGGTCGTTGGTACCCCTGGAATCAACCTCGATGCAGGCTCTTCTCCTCAGAAATTTGAGACCTCTGATCCGTCTATTCGAAATTCAGTTTTGAAAGACAGATCGGAGGGTAAATGCCTTGGTTCAGAATCTGTTGAGAATGTCGATCTGGCATCATCCAGACGATTGAGAATCCAAAATATATTTACACTTTGTGGGAACTACAGAGAGCTATCTCAACACAATATAACCCCATTACCTGCCAAAAAAATGCTTGGAGATGCTGATCCTCAGTCAACTCCATTTACAGGACGTAAGGAGGATTCTGTGATAAGAAAGTCAGGCAAAGAAAACTCGCCAATCCTGAAAGATGTTGCCTTGGTGGAATCTGGGAAAAATCTGTGTGATCTAATGGTAATTGCTTCGGATGAGAATTACAACCCCTTGAAAGAGAGCAATGATGCACAGATTGATGTGCATGTGAAGTGGGAAACATCTAAAGTAAATAATGGGAAGTTCATCACCACACTTAAGGTTTTGAGGAGTGCGACACTTGCTGATGTGAGAAAGCTGATTGAAATCCAACTTGGTGCAGACAATCAAGCATTTTCTTTTCTTGTGCTTGGAGTAAGTTAATCCTTCAAATTAAATTAACCCATTTTTTAAGCAACTTATTTTCAAAGCAATTTCATTTCAAATATGTTTCTACATTTTCCTTATCATATGCCTACTTGTGTGTTGCAGGATCCCACTGGAGCACCTATTCCAAAGGAGAAGGAATCAACAGTGCAGGCAATCAAACTCCCTATATGCAACAACCAATCTCAAGGTTACCTTGCCTGTCTGCGACCATCGAATCATCTCCCACTGAGCCCTGTCCCAGCAACTCCAATGGAGAACAAACTCCCGTTATCTCCTTTGGAGAACAAAATATTATTTACTCCAAGTGCTTGCTTGTCAGTGCAATGTGATGGTTTATCACCCAAATTAGCCCAACACTTAAATTCCACTCCTTTCATTACTTTACGGAAACATTAGTACTGCTGTCTTGTACTAAGCTGATATGCACATGCCATGGTCGAGTATATATGCATATACTCTTTTCTGTGCTTGACTTGTGAATTTTTTTGTCAGTATCTGAAATTGAATTTGTAATGCAACTCTGTGTTATTATCATTATATATAGCAGTACTAGTAATTCTATGTTGCTTCTTGTTATTATTCTTATTCTTATTATATAGCAGCAATAAACATTTCAAACTCAAAAACTAAAAAACTACAAGCACTAGAAATAGAAACAAACTAAAAAGAAAAGAAAATGTAACAATTTATCCTTTATTTTATTATTATTATTTTTTATATCATTTCTTATTTGGAGAAAACGATAAAATACTTGTGATATATAAACTACAGGTCATTCGCTTGATAAAGTTACTGTCGTTTACCCTTCATGAAAACCTGAAAATTTCAAATTAATTCCTGGAATTCATTTACATTTTCCTTTATTAGTTAAGAAACGCGGTTGAAATTGAAAACTTTTTAAATAAAAATTACTATACTAAATAGAACAATAAAGGCATCAATGATCAACCTTTCATTTTCAGCTTCAAACTCCAATTTCAACAAAATGAAAACTATAGCATTTGCCACGTGGCTTTTCATTTTTCCTGCCCATCTCGGAAAGGAATAATAATTTTTTTTTTTTGGAATGAAAAAAAGTAGTAATGATTTTGATAAAAAAGTAACTATTTTGATAGAAGCAAAGTGTATTTCTGAGCAAGAAAAAGAAATAACAGGATTAACTTTTAAAAACTTATCCGCTTACTTCTTTGAATTTACTAATTTAGAAAGCAGTTTCTCTCACTTGTTTAACGTGTTCTATAAGGTTTCTGCTGCTATACTATCAAGTCTTTGGGTTTTTAGAGTCGATCGCCATGGATGGATTAGGAGGTCGGAGGTCGCAATCTGCCCAATCCGATTCCGATGAAGAGGTTTTATATTCTATCATTACTGTTCTGTGGATTAATTGTCATTTTTTTGGTTTAAAACTTTGGTTACTGTTGGTATTTTGTCCTGTGAAGTGTTTGTCTTTGTGTTTGGTTGCTGAGAAAGAAAACAGGGGATATCAGAAATTGCAGTTTAGTTATATTGAAAACATGAAAAAAAAAATAATAGTTATATCAGGCTGACTGTTACTTAAGTCTTCAAACATTGACTCGCCTTTGACTGCAATCTGATTCTAAATTAAAACCCTTATTTCTCTTCATATTGAAAAAACCCAGAAAATTCTTAAGCATTTACCTTCCAACTGCAAGTAGAAAAATCTTAAATCTGGATAAAGTTTAAATCTTTTTAATGCTGTTTCTTTTCATGTAGACTGTTAAAGTAAAAATCTCGCTACATATATTAATTAGTATATTAATTTCTTGGCTGTTTCTAATTTGCATGTATTCCTTGTCAATCAATCCAGCCTATATGATCAATTCACGGTTAAACAGGCTTTTTAAGGAATATCAAGTGTACCTGTAAATTAGCAAAACCATTTTTCCCTTCCCTAAATATGATTAAATATTGACTTTTTCTGATTTGCATAAAGCAAAACAGGATTGATTCATTGAATTCATTCAACTTTACATGCTTTTGAGATACGTTTCTGCATTATTCAACTAGAAATTCTATTTTTTCTTTTATCGCAGATGGATCTTTATGTGAAGATTATGAAAACAGTGCCTTTAAAATTGAAAGGATCTGAGACAATTAAAAATCTAAAAGCACTGATAAATGAGATGGAAGGTATCTGTGAAAAGAATCAGGATCTGTTCTTTGATGGCAATTTGGTTACTGATGGTCAAAGGCTAGGCGATTGTGGTACTCAGAGGAACTCTACTCTCCATCTTATTGCACAGTATATGTCAAAATGCCATATAATCGGGGAATCATCATGATAGAAGCAAGAGCTTTTGATACTATCTGCAACATCGAATCAATGATTCAGGCAAAGAAGGGGATTCTGTCTGATGTGTTCCCTTTTGTCTATGGCGGACATGTACTGGAAGATGATAGAACTTTGGCCTCTCTTGATATAAGGAACAATTCAATAATAAATTTGGTTTTTTGTCAGAAAGAGGTTCTATCCATATTTGTGAAAGTACCAAGCAAAAATATCATACATCTCTCAGTTAAAGTTATGTTTACTGTTAATGACGTCCAAGCAATTCTCGGGAGCATGATTGGGAACTCAGACAGCAATAATTGGTATTTGTTCTATGCTGGAAAATTGCTCGAGGATTTGAAAACCCTGGACTTTTACGACATCAAAGAAAAATCCCTCTTAGAGTTTTCCCCAACTAATATGCAGATATTTGTTAGGACTTGGATTGGGAAAAGTCTGACCCTTAATGTGAGGGGAGCTGATAGTGTGAAAGATATCAAGAACTATGTTTTTCAGAAATTGCAGATCCCCATTCATCATCAGAGTATAGTATATGCTGGAAAACGGTTTGAGGATAACCACGATCTCGCAAGTAAAGGAATCCAGAAGCATTCTACTCTCCATATGGTTTTTGCTCCCTCATCAAAATTTGTTAAAATGCGGTTAAGTAGTTTTGGCCCCAACTTACCAGCTACAACTGATATCTGTAGTTTGAAGATTTTGATCCAACAGAAAATCCGTGGGGTGAAGGAAGTATTGTTCAAGGGAAAGCCATTGCAAGATGAGCATACACTAGCTCATTACAAGATTTGAAAGGATGCAGAACTGGACATTGTTTTTGAGCGTCTATAAAAAATCTTGTTATGATATCTATCTGTTTGATAAGCATCAGTATTGGGAGTGACCTTTTTGTCCTTTTGGGTCCAGCGAGAGCGAGGCAGATGTAAGGACTTGAAGCTCTGATTTCTTACACTATGGAGAAAGCATCCAACCGGTTCTGAAAAATATTTTGGGTCATTTATTTTTGTTTTGATTATTGGCTGCTAGTCTGCTTCATTTATGTACGGGATTTTGTGTTTGATAATTAACCCAGTATGATCTTCACATTTATAATCTGCTGTGCATTTTCCTTGAACTATAACATCTTCATAGTAATTAAAGAAAAAATTGAATTATAACATCTTCGTAGCAAAAACATTAACCTCGGATCTCAAAATTCTTCCTCTCATACTTCTCCTTCATGTGTTTCCAAAACTGAACTCAGATGGCCGGCGTTAATTCTTGGGTCCTTTGCACGGTCTCAGCTCCGCAATTATTAGAACCTGCTGAAGGTTTACTTTCTCTTAATTTGGAGTCCTTGGTCTTTCTTCCCTTGGGATGTCTTGGAACAGACGAGTGATCACGAGCAGGTGATTCAGCACCATGGTTAGAATTCTGGTGATGATGTTCTGTGTTTCTACTTGGGGAACCCATCGAGTTGTTTAAAGATCGATTACGTCTCGAATTCTGAGGTGAGTCTGCACCATTTGATTGGCGCCTAGGATGCTTTGATCCATCGTTGCTTCTTGGTGATTCTGCACCATTTGATTTGCGCCTTCTTCTATGCTTCGGCTTCTCACACTGATTCGTATCTATTTAGATTACAGGCACCACCATTAGCATATTTAAGGGTAACCATTTTCTTAGAATCAGATTGCAAAAATGTAAAGGTAAGCATATAACAAAATAATCAAACCAAGTAATTCTTCAATACTACTTGGGACTCCATTTGAGATCTCTTGAGATGATTTAAACTCATGCATCTGCAAATCAAAAAAATGAATGAAGTCAATTGCTGAATATAGTAACTAGAGGGCAATGATTTTGAAGAACAATCATACCCAACTAGGCTTTGAAGCAGATGGATCCTCCCATCCAATATGTGCAACATGCTTTACATCTGTAGGAGACCCAATTTGAAATTCTAGTTCTTTTTCCTCTGAAAAAAAAAATTGAAAAAAGATTCAATTTTTTTAGCTTTCAAATTATTATACAATGAAATACATTCTTGACATACATACCAAACCGTTGTGCAAAATATTTAAAACCTTTCAAGAAACTTTTTATCTTTTGACCTTTCATCTTTTAAACCTGGTGCTCCTCAATTTTACAAATCGAGAACCCAGAGAATAGAAAACTAATAACATAGGATCATCATCCTCCAGTGTTTGGAATGAAGATAATGTTTTCTTCAGTCTCGTCCCGTAATAGTCATCATGAAGGAGAAGACGAGAGAGAGAGGAAGAAGAGAAGAGGGAGACTGTAGAATTGGAAATCTCCAAATCTGCAGCTCGAAGACGCAAATGTTTTTATTTGACGGCTGAGTGGCGATGCGGTTTTTTTTCCAATCAACACCAATAAATGTCCTGTTTTCAGGGCAATGTAAAGGAAACACAACCCGGAAATGTCGACCCATGTGGCGCCATATTTGGTGGTGTCGTTTTCTTGTTGGCTGGATATATAAATTCTTCTTTGTATTTGAGCAAAAATTCTTGCAATCATCTTGACTTTTAAAATGTTATTTTCATCCCTCAAATTCGTTTTTTTATAATTTATGAACATCATGTAGGATATTGAGACATGATTTACATTTGCCAAATTAATAAATTAGATATATTAGAATTGTGTGATGTGACCGTCACATCATCAGTTAAATGTTTAAATTGACTTCTATATTTACATAAAAAAATCTTTTGATTCTCAAGTTTTAAAATCACATTTTGACCCTCTAAATTTTTTTTTTTTTACTTATGTACTAGCCAAGTTATGGTTTTTTCTATATAATTATCTTATGTGGTAGATTTTATATGATGTATCATTTGTAAAATGATGGTTGAATACATTCATTGCTTCATATATAAAAAAGTTTTTTGACCACCTTAATCTTTAAAATGACATTTGACCCCATAAATTTATTTTCTTTTGTAATTTATTCAAATGTCTTTTTCCATATAAAGGTAATCCATCTCTAATATGACATGTATAAGTTATATAAAAAAAAATTTAAAGGATCAAAATATTATTTTAAAAATTGAAGTGGCTGAAAGACATTTACCGGTACAATGAATATATTCAACGTTTTTTGTTTGTACATGATCTGTCGTCTCCCTATCATGAGGACGCGCGAATTCGTTTGAGGGGAAAATAGATAAATAACAATTTAGTCCTTAATAATTTATCATAGTTATAATTTAATTCCCTTGTTTTATAAATATATTAATTAGTTCCCAAGATTAAGCGTCGTTAAAAATAATTTAATCCCACTACGTTCGGCAATAGCTTTTTAAGTAGTTTTTAAAATTTTGACTAATCAAAACACTGAACGCTGCTTAAAAAATTTTTTGCTAACATAACATTTAGATTATATTTTAGAAGTTATGATAACTTTTTGTGAAAAGTTAATTCATATAACGTTTAGCTTTTAGCTTTATCCGCTTTGGATTAAGTTGTTTTCATCCCATACTAGATTATAAAGACCTGCACATGAAAACTTTTTTAGGATGTCATCCATTCTAAGATTTCTGTCAAGTGATCACGTTTAACCTTGAAATTCTTTTAACTCTTCAACCAATACACAAAAAGATGCCTCTAATGATTAGTTACTCCCTTTTCGATATATGATCTAATTCATTATTGTGTCATGTATTCCACTACCATAGCTAGTCTATCATTCTAAAAGCTTGTCAGGAGTCCTGCTCTATCCACTCTCTTAGAATCGCTCTGCCGGGTCGGGATGTCATAAATGCCATTAAAACAACTAACAGTTATCAAAATAATTAATTTTACCGAACAGATCCTAAATATCATATAATATTAGAATTTTATTTTCTATATTTATATATATAAAGCACACATCTTTTCCTTCGAAAATAAGAAAAATTGCTATACAGTATCATGTAAGATTAGAAAAAGTTATATTATGCTATATAAAATTTTAAAATGCTTTAATTTATGAATAAATATAAAGCATAAATGATAACGCATGATATAAATAATATAGTAGAAATAATAATCATTTAACTTAATAAAATATTAAATAAATAATTAGCATAAAAATAATCGTTTCAAAATCATAATTTTTATTTGAATATATAAATAAATAAAATTAACTAAAATATTTTATTTTATAAGATTATTATTATTATTATTATTATTATTATTATTATTATTATTATTAGATATTTTTCAAAAATGGTTTATTATCATATTTACAATTTATAGAACTTTTAATTATATTTATTAAATTAAATTTAAACATCGCAAAATTCTAAAGTTATTTATCAACAAATCACTTTAATAAAAATTGATATAAAAATTTAAATTAAATATTGAAAATCAATGTTTATTAAATTTATTTATGCATAGCACAAATATAAAACATAAACCATATAAGATTGAATTTTTTAATTTTCTACTAGTTGTAATTAATTTACATAGATAATTATTAACATAATCAATATATAATAAATGATGATTATTTATTATCAACATATTTATCATCATTTAAAATTATTAATAAATAAATTTAATTAAATAAATTACTAATTATTTGATTTCAATTCAAATCATTTAAAATTAATTTAAATAAATATTTTACACAACAGACCGCTTA
Organism: Jatropha podagrica; assembly: GCA_947857235.1. Classification (NCBI taxonomy): domain Eukaryota; kingdom Viridiplantae; phylum Streptophyta; class Magnoliopsida; order Malpighiales; family Euphorbiaceae; genus Jatropha; species Jatropha podagrica. The sequence continues at coordinate 24,687 of CANUEP010038482.1, read as the reverse complement.
AATATATATATATATATAATTTTTAAATAATTATACCTAGAATATATTTTTCGTCATGAGAGTTTTATAATATTTTATTTTATTTTAAATTTTAAAATTGAAATTCAATAAATAGTTTCAAAGTCGAAACATTTGTAATATAATTTAGATTAATTAAATTTATTTGTATTTTCAAAAAAATATTAATTGAATTTAACTGAAATTTGAATAATATATATAAAAAATTTTAAATATGGCTTTGAAACAAATATAGTTGGAAAAAAACTTATCACAATTAGTGTTTTGTACTAAAAATATATCTAATATTTATTTTAAATATATTCTAATGAGAAAACAAAAGGAAAAATACATATTCTAAATAGACAGAGCAACAAATTCAAATAAAATTACACGACATATTATAATAATAAAAAATCATTAATAATATTATAATTAAGAAGATTTAAAATTAATAAAAATTATATATTAAAACGGTACATAGCATGGTATAACGCTAGTTCAATATAAAGTTACTATTATACTTAAATGGAGGATAAATACTTCCTTTCGGAAAACTTAAATTAATCACTCATTTACTAATAATTAGCCTTAAACCATCATATTTTTCCGGAATCAAATCAAATCGTATTATATATTTCTCGTATCTTGAGAGACTTGTTATGAAGGAAAAGGGAGAGAGATTTAATTGACACCAAATCTTCTATTTTCTCTTAATTTGTATACTCCAAAAAATATTTTGCTCGTGAATTCTTAAAAATGGATTCGGAGGATACTCATTCGATGTCATTTAATTTTTTATTTTAATAATATATCAAATTATAAATAAAATATCAGATACTAAAATATGAAAAAATAGGATTTATTTTCCATCCCCAAGGGAATAAGATGAGGCAATTCCCCAGGTGAGACCGCAAGATAACAAGCTAATCCCATCCCGTTGCCGCCCTTATCTACCCACATAACAACCTCTGGTTGGTGATGATAATAATAATAATAATAATAATAATAATAATAATGTCAGGATGAAGGGCACAATTAGCTTAGGCTCACAATTACCAATCATACAACAAGAGAAAAGAAAAGAGGCTGATGAAAACGTTAAATCAGAATTCAGAAAAAGGTACATAGTGTGTATAATTTGAAAATTGAAATTGAGAATTAATCCAAATTTCATCTCTAGTCTTTTAAGCCAATTTCGGCAAAAACCACTGCTGTGTATCAGAAAGACCTCTTTCCCTATGAAGCTTTCATGTCATCCAAGCCAACAGAAGCCTGCATCAAAAACTTGATCTGGTGAGCAAACTTAAGCTGGTATTTCAAAACCACGGTAATAGAGAGTAAGGAAAAAACTCCGACACATCAAACTTTCCGGACCTCCTTTCCCGGTTTAAAACCTCAGAATTTTGAACTCGATCATTTATTGTTCAACCTTTCATGGCATTCAACATTATAAAATTCTCGCCTTCTTTATGTATATTAACTGTGGCAATATGGCTGATGCCAAGTAAATATTTTACTGTCCTAGTTTTAAAAGGTTAAAAAACATATAAAATTAGAAAAAGCAAAAGAAAGTCATCAGCGACTTGAAAAAATTCATTCTGTTTTTAATGGTTATCTTACCAGGAACTTGTGATTCTCTTCAAGAAAGGGTGAAAAGGTTGCACAAAAGTTTTCCATGTCAACACCAACGTCACCTGAGCCAGCTATTACTTCCATGAATTTCTTCCTATCTGGAGCAAGCTTCATAGCAACCTGTAACCCAGTATCCATAAATAAACAAAGTGGCCCTTTGATACGTTTTCTTAACTACGGTGAAAGAAAAAGAGAGTAGCAACCAAGTGAGGCTTAGTGAGAACAGTGAGTTGAAGTTTTGTTTTAATTGACACAATTACTGCATTTTCATATCCTGCAAAATCTGCTAGAGTTGACAGATAATAAAGTTTAAAGCAACTCAATGTCAAAGCATTTTGAGAGTAAATCATTTTCAAAAACCGTCAGATCAGTTAAACCTAGGATGTCACACTAATTTACCATTTTTGACAATATAAATTAAGAAAATGAAGAAATTTTCAGAATCAAATTGGACGAGCATAGGATTGAGGACATTACAGTGAAACTTGAACTAGCAAGCCAGCCATGAAATTTTTTTAGTGTCTTGCCATAGGAATTTGTACAGGCTTGAGACATTGGCCAATCAGGATGAGCAAGTAAATTACGGAATAGCTCCACTAGGAAATCCATTGCCCTTAAGAATCATCAAAACATGTTGATAAAGATTATGAAAATAAGGAATTGTAAATTGCTTAATCATAAAAATATCTCCATTTAAAAAAAAAAACATAAAAATATCTCCAATCAGCTGCAATTCACAAGTTGAACTCATATTTTCTTTTTTCTGGTTTATCAATATCAAAACAGTAATCAAATCAAAACATCAAGCCAAAAAGGTTGATAAAATGCTAACATTTCACTTCTTTCCCTGTTCCCTATTTTGCATCTACCTAATTTTCAAGACTGGAAAGTCATGCACGCGGATGCAATTCAAATGAGATTTTGGCTTCTAACCAAACCATTCACCAATAAATAATAAACAAATTTCAAAAAACTTCTATCAAAATCTTGCACACGAAAGAAATTATTAGGAGTTGCAGACATTAACGAAATTTAACCCATTATTTATTACAAAGTTCAAGCGAAGCAATCAACTGAAATTAAACAAGACATATTAACAGTATAATTCACCTGGTTAGCCAAAGAAGGCCATTAGCACAACTAGATGATCCTTTAGCTGTTTTAGCTTCAACCTCCTCTTCAACCATAGTGTACAAGTGGTTGTATTTAGTTGGATCAGTAGAATATTTAGCTTCCAGCCTCTATTGCAATTCCAATACAAAAAGTTACAAACGGTACACGTATAATCTTATATCAAAGTAAGTAATAATCCTATAATCAGAAAATTATGCAGACCGATATGTTCCCGCCGATATCAGATTTTACAAGAGCCATAGCCGCTCCAAATTTATCTGAATTTAGAACAGATTAGAATTAACTTTTAATTAACAATGATTTAAAAATTGATTTTAACAAAGCATGAGTAGTTAATTAAGGGACGTACCAATAACAGGCAAAATTAGTTTGCAGACGTCCAGAAAAGGCTTAGTGAGCATTTCTCCTTGTTCAGATTTCACGTGCTTCATTCCTTCCAGTGATGGTGTAAAGACCGTTCCGTCCATTTTCACTCTTCACTGCAACACATAAAAAGCTGTGTTATTAACGAGATCACTATTTTAATCCCTGAAAATGAAAGAGGAAATTCAAAAATGGCAATTGTAAGGCTGAATTGTTAGAAATTAGCATCTGATCGATCAGATCTATCACCAATCACAATATCACAGTACTATAAGATCAGAGATCTGCGCACTGATACCTTTGAAGCGAAATGACAAGAGAACAGAGCGCGAGATTGATTAAAGTTGCGAAGCTAGTGAGGAAGAAAAAGAATTGAAATGGAAGGTGTCAAGGTAAAGACCGAAGGGGAACCTTTAGGAAAGGTGAAAATACCAGGGAGTTAGATTCTATTAAGGAGAATGACTATTACGTCCCTCAATTTTAATCAAATACATGACTCATCCTTGCTTTTTCTAAAATATATGATTATATTCTTAATTTTTACCCGTCCAAAACTTGGATCCTTTCGTCTAATTTAATTATATTTAGCCGTAAGTCAAAGGATAAAAATATGATCAAATGTGAGAGAAAATTTTTACAGTACGAAAGTAGCCCTAACCTCTCATCTCTCAAAAGCAAACCAAAACAAAAAAGAAACTTTTATATCATAGCTCAATCACACAGTAGCTGAAGCAAAGAAGGCAATACACCTTTCTCAAACGTTCACCTTCAAGTAAAGTAGCTGAAGAAAATAAGTCAGTCTCCATGCGCTAATTAAAAGACAAATGAAAATCACAAAAAATAACCTTAATGAAATCCTACAACAAATTAATTTTTTCAAGACTAAAAAAATTGCATTAAAATTAAATAAAATCTATCAGAAAAAAATATTTACAGTGAAATAAGCTCAAACTGAAATCACCAAAGTCCATAAGAAAATGCTTCAAAATGACTGTAAATTTGAAACTCTATGAAATGGAACACAGTTACTGTAAAAAATGCAGGCAATGCTAAAAATAAAATGCTATTAAAACGATCGAGCCCTGATAAACTGAATCAAAGATCCAAAGCCACAAAATACTAACGGGTTTAAAAAAAAAACCGAAAACCCGAAGTTATACAAGCTAAAAAACATAGAACTCACCTTAACTGTAGTAAGAGGGACAACCATGAGCAATACAGATTATCAAGCATATAACAAAATCCAAAAAAATTATCAATAATCATCGACCACAAAAAAAGAAAGAAAAAAAAATATTTATAGGATAGAGACGAAGAAGAAGTGCAGTAGTCCCCAATTCTTTGTGCCATATGCTCTACTGAATATCCAGAGATAGAACCTTTAGAGAGAGGAACACAGAGATGTAGAGGAGGTCGAAGTAATTGTGGCTAGAGTTTTACATTAGACTTTTGACTTAATGTAAGATTAGGGTATTTTAGCCTTTTACTATTGACTTTATGGTTAAACACAGTAAAACTTGACAGAAGGATTTAAGTATTGAACGAGATAAAAGTTTGAGATATAATTATATATTTAAAAAAAAATAAGGATTGAGTAATGCATTTGACACAAACTAGGGACATAATAGTAATTCTCCCTTCTATTAATTGACGCTTTTTGAATTATTACTTAATTGGAGAGGAACTGGTCGTGCCGGTTACTTGGCGTCACGTTTCCAGATCGAAGTCATGAGCTGTTTGACGATTTTTCGAGTCTTTGATACGGCATCGTTCTAAACAGTGACCTCATAGGCATCCAATATTGTCTTTGACACGATCTTTCGTTGCAAAGCGGTCATTCCCTACCGACAAGCTGTCCTCTATGGGTTGCAATCGGTCCTGTTCTGTCCGGGTTTCCTGACAGGCCTAGTTATTTTCTGAGTTAATGGATAGGGCTCAAATGATCTGTCTATTTAATATATTAACTAATCAAATGAAAAAGCCGAAGCACAATTTTAAATATGGTCAACATTATTTTTCATTTTTTAAAAAAAATTATGTTTTGAATATTATTGATGTGGCTATAATTAATATCATTGGCATACGACTTTTAATTTTTTTTAATAATTAATAAAAATTAATAATGTTACTAATTTTTGAAATATTTAATTTCTTTTAATAATTAATAAAATGTTTGAATTTTTTAATGATTAATAAAATTAATAATATTATCTTAAGTAATTAATAAATAATAATATCTTTAATATCTATATACGTTAATGATGTTAATAATATCATCAATATTTTCTCAAATTTTCAATTTTAAAGGAAATTGATCTTTTATTTCTATCTACAAAAATTTATATATCTATTGTGCTTTTTCATTTTTCATCTTTAGTTGTTGATTTCTTTATAATTTAATTTTCTTTTAACTGGACATTAATGGAGCTACAATCAATATATCATTGATAATATTAATGACTTTTCAATTTTTTTTAATAATTAATGATACAAATAATATAAAAAATATAATTTCTTTGTATTAATTAATTAAATTAATAATATTACCTTTGCCATCACATAAACTGAACATCACAACTTTGACATAAAACCCTGAGGCTCAGCTAATCAAAAAAAGAAGGCTGCTATCTTCCTTTATTTATAATTTATGTATGGAGATTCCACTGAAATGCTTCTTTATGCTCAGCAGAAAGAGGGGAAAGAAGGAAAAGAGAAGAAAAGAACAACTCTCATTTCACAAAAATTTCCGTTTTTTCGTTTTTTTTTAGCAGATCTTAGGTGGGTATTTGATAGAATTCTTGACAATTTTTTTTGTGGCTGCATCACCAAGATCAATACCACAAATGTCAGCCAATCTAATGAGATAGAGAAGCACATCAGATAACTCCTCTCCTAGATGCTCTTTATCTGCTTCCTCCCAATTGGGCAACCCCTTGTCCACCTCTCCTCTCCATTGGAATATTTCTGATAACTCTCCTACCTCACCAACCTACCAATCAAACGTACACATTCAGAGGAAATATTAATTAGGCATAACCAAATTGCAACTACATGTCAGAATTCTGTACATTAACCCTTATTTCATAGTAAATAAATTTAGATTATAGAATTCATAATCATAATTAAGGTAAATTTGGAAAGCAAGCAATTTGGTTAAAAAGATTCCTCAGTCCATTATATATGTGTCAAGAACTTTAAGTTTCTTAAGGATTCCACATAGTATTAATAAGCGTATATATATGGTAGTAAAGACAAGATTCTACAAATTTGTTCATATTCTAGGGTTGGCTTAGAAGGTGGATATGTCTAAAAAGTTAAATGGGAAGCCAAAAGAAAAAGGGAGGAAGTTAAGCTATATGTGAAAATTAACTACAGAGATATCTGCACATGCAAATAAAGAAGATTACCATAGCAAGAAGAAGATTCCTTGGACTATGGTATTTTTCCCAATCTCTAGCCTTAGCAAATTCCTCCAGTTTCTTTGCGAGCTCCTTAAGGCTAATGTCCATTTCTGCTTTCTCTTCTCCAATATCTTCAGCTCCTCCTTCTCCCATGCTTAAGGTTTGCTCTCTTTGAGTAGCTTTGAGGTCTATTTGGAAAAAGAAGTGATCGTTCTTATAGCTCTAAAAAGGGGAAAATTAGATAACTTTTTTATCAAGATATACGCGAGACATCGATTCCTTATTGCAGTCCCCACCATGCAAACTGGCCAACTTCAATGCCTGGTTTCAGTCAAGAATATTCTATTTTAACAAAGGAGCAGAAATGAGCCAATTAAACTAAAATCAATCCACAAATTTTCGACTTCGGTCTTGTCTGTAAGGTTATTCTAAAGCTTGGAATGGGAAAAAAAAAAAAAAAAATCATAACCTTATTAGAAAGAGAAGATTGCAAAGTTTAGGAGGTCTAATCTGTATGATTAAAGTAATAGCCAACTGAACCTAACCTACTAAACTTGGAGCCAACTGAACCTAACCTACTGAACTTGGAAAGAAAGACGCATGCTTTACATTGGATTCTTCATGTGCCGATTCTTTAATTGCCACTAATTAGTGCCAACCTCATTATTATTCCAATAACCTAAAGTGATCATATATAAGAGTGCCAGAGGTTCTTGCTAATTTGCTTTGCATAATAAACATCATATTTTCAGCAATGAGTGGTGATTATATGCGAATATTTTTATATTTGCAAATTAAACTAGAAGTCTCTATCGGCATCTATCTCTGGAATCCATAGACCATTAAGCTTTAATTAAATTAAATTATGTCATTAATTCTAAATTATAGAATACTTTCTGTTCAAATAATTTAAAAACCTGAGGTGAACAGGAAAGTTGCTTTTGTTTTCTCCTCAAAGGAAAGAATTAGAGAAGAGAACCTTGTCGTTCTGAAAGAAAAAGAATTATGTAAAAAAAGTCTTTCTATGCATAGCAAAATCAGATCATAGATTGCTAAAATTAATGTCGGTAGCTGTCAACGTCCTTAATTCTCTTTCACCACCAGTCTGCAATGAATAATATATAAATTTGTAATCTGTTTCTATGCTCGGACTAGAGAGATATATTTCAGTAAAGCTCTTTTAACAGTGGCCATCTACAAAGATAAACCCATGATATCATTTTGTAGGTAAAATTCATTTGAACATGCAATTCACTGTTTATAATGCAAGGCCGCTTCTTTCTAGTAAAGAAGCAAGAAAGATGACTTGTTTCGAATTATATTATGATAATCGAAAAGATAAGTAATGCATCTTGACATGCAATGTACATTTCAAGGATTCCAAAGTGTTCAAATTCTTGAAGCTTTCAGAATTCCGTAATCATTTTATACAGAAAGAACTTATAAGAATATCATTTTTCTGTTTCAATTCAAAGGGTTGAGGCTATCATGCAAATGATTACTTAAAAACAAACCATGAGATCCCTTCAACTCTGAATGCCAACAAATTTTGAAAAGAAATCAGAATTTTCTTATATAAAAAGAATAAGCATCAATTCTTCTTTCTGTTCGTTCATATGAAAAAAAAGTAACTTAGCAGGAAAAAGAAAACTCGTTACGCCGACCCATATACTTCAAATTTACTGAAATAGCAGATGCTTAATGATGCCTCAAGATAAGATAAAATTAACTAATGATTCTATTTATACAGTACCAAGCTTTCTTTCTTTGAATAAATATATTTTCAAAGAATCGCCATATATATGTCTTTCACTATAAAGAATCTAACCTTGAAATAACAAAGAATTTGCTTTATTACCTATGCTAATTGAAAAGTAAAAATGAGTTTGCACTATGCCAAGAGATTGGCTGAAGTTGTTTTAAGCATTATCTCGAGGAATTTTGTTTTGTAACAGAAGAGAATATAGAAATGAAAAGTCATGCACCTGTAAGCATTATCTAACCTTAATTAAACTCCTAATTACCCGCGATGACAGAATGTGTCAAATCAAATTGCACTCTTAGGCTCCGTTTGTTACAATTGTTTGTTTTTAATTTTTTATTTATTAGAAATAGAAAACTGTTTTTAGTTTTTTTTCACTTATTTCTCAAAACTATTTTTTTTCCTAAAATTATTTTTTCCTTTTTTTTAGTTTATGATGTCAAAAATTCTTCCACTCTTATTAAGCCATTAAAAATTTTAGTTAATAATACAATAATCTAAAACTATAAAATCTAAGACAAAATAATAAAAATATTTCACACTTCAATTTTTAAGTTTAAAGTTAAATTAACTATTCCTTATTATGTATACCATCAAATATAAATATTCAAGTAATAAATGACATTAAATTTATATATATAGAGAAAATAATAATAAATAGAAAAAAGATACTAAGTAAAGAAGAGATAGAAAAAAAAAAAACGTAGAATTTTACTAGAGATAATAAAACTAATGCTTATATATTTTACTAATGCTTATATATCCGTCAGTTCAACTGATTTAATCAGAAATTAAACCCTAATCCGATTCGGGTTGGATGTTAAAAATGACTGTAAAAGAACCAAATGAAATTGGTAGGAACCAGTGCGAACTAAATAAAAATCGTCGAATCGGACCGGTCATTAACTATAATAGCTTGAAAATTGAATTCCACGTTATATAAACACATGGACTCCAGCAGCTAGTGTGGCCCGAGTAGACTGGTACATTAATGTATAGCCATGCCCAAATTAAATTTTATATTTTTAATTATATTTAAAAAATTTAAAAATATTATATATAAAATTTAGTCGAACTATATTGAACCTTGTCCAATCTTCTGGTTTAATGTACCTTTGTCTTCACCAGTTTATTGATTGATTTGATTTTCAGAATATTGATAATAATAATACAAATTTATAAGGACAAGTCCTATAAAAAATGAAAAAAAAAAAAGAAAGAATGTAGAATAAAAACAGAAAGCATAATTACAAAAACAACTATTAGTTACCTTAAACGACAAACAGTATCTTTCCTGGACTAAGATAGCCCAATCCGAGTAAAGAAAACTAGGCCCAAATAGGATGCCTGTCCAAACATCACGCAGTACGGCCCAACCCTTTAAAATTAAGAAAATAAACAAAGCCCTAGATCGGACGGTCCAAATTCCCCTACAAAAACTTCCTATATAAAAACAAAACCCTAACCCCTTCTCATTTCGCTTGTCCTCCGCCTCTCTCTCCTTCATCTTTCTGCTTCCGCAGCTCACAGGCTCACACACGTCACCAGTTCAAGATGGTGAGTCCTCTTCGCCTTGTCTGCAACTCTATGAGTTCTATTGACTTCGCTTTTGTCTCTTCAAGTTTTAGCATTTGATTTTTATTTTGATGGTGAATTTGTGCAGCCATTCAAGAGATACGTTGAGATCGGGCGGGTAGCTCTCGTCAACTATGGCAAAGACTATGGAAAGCTTGTCGTCATCGTCGATGTTATCGACCAGAACCGAGTATGTGTTTCAATACATTTGTTTTTTTTCAGTGATCAAACTTGTGCAAAATGTGGTTCCGTTTTTTACTGTTCATTTGTTTTGAGATCTAATGGAATGTTTATACGTTAACTGTTTACTCTATGTAGTGATACAACGATTTGTGTTTCTTCTTTTTATTTGTACTTGGCTGTGTGGGTTGTAATATCTATATTTTTGGTATTAACCATTGAGTTTAAATCTGCGCCCCCTGCAATTCTTTATTTGTTGTGATGAAATTCTATGAAACGGTATTTGTAAACAATACTCGATGAGAATGCATTTAAATGAGAATAATATATTTGTATCTATGAGCGCTAGAATTTTTTACTTCGAATATGACTCTTCATTTAGCAGTTAGGATTTAATGTTTCTGAACTTCTTTTAGGGTCTGAGACTCTTTGTTTGTATTGCAATATATAGTAATTTTGTTGAGCACTTGCTGATTGGTTATTTTTGGTTTTTTTTTTCCTTCTCAGGCTCTAGTTGATGCCCCAGATATGGTGAGGAGCCAAATGAACTTCAAGAGGCTTTCTCTCACTGATATCAAAATCGACATCAACAGAGTTCCCAAGAAGAAGAATTTGATTGAGGCTATGAAGAAGGCTGGTATGGAAAATATTTCTCACATAAATGTGCCTCGTAGTTAATACACTGTCTTGATGTCTTGTCTTTTATTCATTTTCCATTGTCCATGTTGGTAGATGTTAAAAACAAATGGGAGAACAGCTCTTGGGGCAGAAAGCTGATTGTCCAAAAGAGAAGGGCATCTCTCAATGACTTTGACAGGTTCAAGTTGATGTTGGCTAAGATCAAGGTTAGTCTGAGTACAATTTATACAATGAAGTGCTTAGATTGCATTTTTGTTGTCTTTCTACTATCGTTGTAGCTAAATTGCTAGATTTTCCATAAAGTTTCGTTTCTGGGTTCTATATTAGCTAACTAATTTGTGGCCTGAATTTTTCCTACTCTTGCCTAACGTATCTTATAATATCTAAATGCAGAGGGGTGGATTGATCAGGCAAGAGCTTGCTAAGCTGAAGAAAGAGAATGCAGCATAAAAGTATTAGTTTTGAGTTGTCAATTTTGTTATCAATATTGTGCAAGTTGTTATTTTGGGATGCTATCCATTTTGGTTTTCTATTTACCTAGAGATTCAGAATTGTCCAAGGAAAACTTATTTTATAGTGAGTTCTATTGTGCAACATTTAAGTTGACACAATGCTCATGTTGCTTTCTTAATTCTTTATGTTGGATAACATTTTGTGAGTGTTGTTTGCTTGCATATGTTAGAGAGATGTCCAGTTGTGTGCTTCTAGGCCGTCTGAAATTACGCTCTGTTGCCGTAGGGTGGTTAACCGTATCTGTAGCGTTCAGTTCTCCTGCACCGTTCATTAAGTGCAAAATCTCTCATCAATCCTTTTTGTTGTAACTTTAGATGTAAGTTAAAACAAATGGATTAGATGATAAAGTTTAGGCCATTTAACTGCCATTTATGTAAAAATAAAATCGCCTGACGGGCAGTGTAATTTCACTGGCCAGCCAGTTTTTCTTTTCTCGCTTTGCCAGTTTTCTTGTATAAAGTCTATAGGCTACATAGCAGGCCTCATGAGCTGTTTTAGATACTCGTTATTACCGCTTTAACAGCATCTTATGTGACTTTGACAATTTATTTTTTTCAGGAAAAGAAAAGAAAACAGACGAATGTAATTTCATTTTCTAAAATAAGAATACAAATTTTAGGATTAACTTGGAAACGACGAGTAATTTTCAGTTGTGTAAGAAATGCTATAATTCTTGGTTAGCTTGTGGTTGGTATCATTTTTCTCCTATAAATATTTTGTTCTTTTTAGGCTCGTCTAGGAGATAAGCAAAGAACAAATAGGCATGTTGATGAACAGTCTTGACACCCCAAATAGCAAATGTCACGCAAATTTTCTGGCAGCGTAAATTCTGTTGACGCATGCCAAGCACTTGCAAGCAAACTTAGTTGGGGAAATTTATGTGTTTAACCTATTAGTTAATGACCTAATTAAATTGCTCACCTAGCTTACCAAAATTGAAATTATGGCTTTTTACAATCACGTTGGTTGCCCCAATTTGCATCACGTTGGTTGCACATTAGATGTTACTATAAAATAGAACAACTAAGATTTTAATTAAAAACACTGACATGAAATGCAAAAAAAAAAGGTTATAAATCAACACACAGGGAAATACTTATATATCTCCCGTATGAGCCTATCTCATACACTAGGCCAATAAGATATAAATTTATCGTAACAGTAGTATTCATAGTAAAAAATTTTTTTTTTTAAAAAATAATTTATGGATTCGCTGAGTTATCCTATACATTAGGCATAACCAAGTCTTACTCCAATTTAAAACTAATTAACCAATTGAAAAAAATTAGTTAATCAAATTCATCAGTAAAATTACAAGTAATCTAAATTCTCCTCTCCAGTACAAGACTAAGGAAGGACTTTGCCCTACTAATAGTTGGAGGAAAGAAAAGCTATTAAGCAAGTTTTAATGGTTCTCCTTTTTGAAGTGGAGAGAAATATTTTTATCCTATAAATATTTCCATTAATGCATTGACCTGAAAAATAGTCTTGGACTTTTATTGACTTGAAAAATTTCTTAAATACCTTACCAAAGTAACCTCAAAATTTCCCTTTCAAGCAAAGGGTCTCTCTACATCCCTCTCCCCCCTCTTTTAATTTAATTCTTGTTTGTTTAATGTGATTATCTCCCTCAAACCATAAAATCAAGAATATCCAAAAAGGGTTTTGTTCTATTTATATATATCTCAAAATTAGGAGAGTGAAGCATGGGACTGAAGGACCTTCATCTCAAGCTCCAGGTATGTCTGAATTCTATTTAGATATCCTTTTCTTTAATTTTCTTGGTAACTTTTCCATTCTTTTCCTCTATTTTTCACCCTATCTCTATCAAAAGAAACCTTTTAAAGAATCAAAATATTTTGATCAATAATGGTTCTTGGCTACAAGCAGCACTAGGTGCAACAATGAATTTGCTTATGTGTGTGTGTGTATCAAAAGAAAAGAATGGATTTTGATACTAATATAGCGTTAAGTCGTTTTCTTGATTTCCTTTTCAAGGCATTTAGGCTTAGTAGAAGCAAGAAAAGAGAGATTGATACAACAAAGAAGTCTTCATGGATGACAACAATATCTCATGGGTATCATGTGGTTGAAGATCATTCAATTAGAGCAGGTTCAGGTGATGTAACAGATTCTGATTCAGTTATAGTTCAAAGAGAGCAAATACAAAACCTAGAGCTATGGTTTTTCGGAGTTTTTGATTCTCGAATCGGCGATCGAGTCACCAAATACCTTCAATCCCACCTGTTTGATAGAAACCCTAAAGAGGTATTGTTATCCTCTCAAACAAGACCCTACCTTTTCCTTTTCCATACGACTGTGGGGTTTTTTGAGTACATATATATATAGCTATGACATGACTACATGGTGCCTTGCAATCTCAGATAAGAAAGAGCAAAGAAACTATAAGAAAAGCTTATCTTGGGGCTAGAGCAAAGTTTAAGGAGACCCAGAAACCAGATGATGAGACAAGGAGATTGAGTTCGGCTTCTGTAATGGTAATCAATGGAGAAAAGCTTGTGATCGCTAACATGGGTGACTATAGAGCTGTAGTTTGTAGAAATGGTGTAGCTCATCAAATGAGCAGTAAGCACCAGCAAACAATTAAAAGGCACTGGTATCGCAGGCTCTTTTCTGGTACAGACACCTCTTAGCATACTATTAGTCTCTTATTACGTTCAATAGTTCTATCTAGATTTGAATTCAAACTGTATTATAATAGCTAGTTGACCTAATTTGTGGCCTGACATTTGATGACCTTTTTGTGAATTTTAAAGTACGGATATGGGCATGGAAATCCAGAAACTTAGCAACAAGCACTAAGCTCTCAAAAGGCTCAGAGCTGGTTATTGGAAGTGAAAGGATTGATCCTGATACTGAATTTGTCATCGTAGCAAGCACTGGCATTTGGGAGGTAATTAATTAGTGAAAAATTAACAAAAAAATTTGGAACAAAATGTAATTTTGAGGTATACTCTGTGCAGGTGATGAAGAATCAAGAAGCTGTGAATCTGATCAGACACATGGAGGATCCACAAGAAGCTGCTGAGTGTTTGGCAAAGGAGGGGTTATCTAGAATGAGCAAAAGCAATATTTCTTGTGTTATTATTCGCTTTGACTAATAGATTTAGGGTTAATTGTTTCTTTTTTCCAATCCCATTTTTATGAGTAATCCTGAATCCTAAATTATTTAAAACAATAAAGATATTAACTTTTTGCAATTACAATTTATCTCTTTGAATGATGCCAGACCTAAACTATGACATGTGTTGCTGGACTGATTAGTGATTTCTACTTTTCACCTGCCTCTCAAATTCTCTACTTTCCAACTGAAACCATGATGTAACTATAAAGTTTCTATTTATAACTCAGAAAACTTCATTTTTAGGTTATTTTGGAGACCAAGAATGGTCACAGTACAAGAAGACAAGTGGATATAAAAGTACCATTTAAGTAAACAATGTACATTCGAGTAATGTGAAGGACAACTTTTTGTATTGATCATTAACATTTAATCAATTCAGTGGAAGAAGGAATTACAAAACTAACTCACCATAATAACTTTGAAATTGACCATGAATGCAGATACATCAATTCTACAGCAACATGGTTATACCAATTTTTTTTAGTTTTTTCCTTTTTTTTTTTTTTTTTTTTTTTTTGTCTTTTTACAATTACAAGACAGGGAAAATGAAGAAACACAAAATTCTGTCGACAATTCACAACCCAAATGGTGTAAAATAAGACAAGCGCTTCGCAACCTCACCTTCAAATTTAACAGCATTCACATTCTCAAGCATGCACATTGTCAAGCATAGTGCTTCTTTTCACTATTCTTGCTTCGGAAGGGTGATAACAAGGAAAAATGGCGCGATGCTGCAACAGGATTCATCATCTTATAAACTGGAAAAATTTTAAGAGTATGGTGAAAATGGTTAATTGAATTGTGCAAACTTACTCTTTTGAGGAGTGGTGCCAGCAGTAGGGGTTTCATCTTGAGATATTAGATTCCTCAATGTATGAACTGGTGATGACAACAAAATGTTGAGTCAGCTTAAATAGTTAATATCACCAATAATGATTTGAATAAAGCTAAAGTCATTTTTAAAACATTTAAAATTTTGCAGCCACTCTGCAACCTTTGTTTATGTATTGAATTTCATGATACTAGTTTCTTTTAATCACAGATATCAAGGCCTGAATGTGAATATTGTAAAGCAATTAGAGAGTAAAAATATGTCGTCGTAAAACCAGATATAAGTTTTGGTCCAAGATTAAAGACATCTGCATGTGAGTAAGATTCAAGGATATTTGTTTGCTGATATATTTAAATGTTTCCACGAGTTAGTTACTTGTTAGTCATATTTTGCGGACCTTTATAAGCAGTTGCTGGAATTTTTTTTTTCCAAACCTTGCCATTCATCAGAAAGGACAAAGGAAGGAATGCAATGCTTTTTACCTTCACTAGAAGAAGCAACATTTGCATTTGTATCTTCTGCCTCAGAACCATTCACACTGACATTATCCAATTCAGCATTGCGCTCACTGGTAGTATGACTCTTTTTTCCAAACTTCAGTAGTCTTCTAAACCCTTTTGATGATTCTTTTGCCTGGGGCTTATCCAAAGCTTCAGTGATCTTTTCTAATTTTAAGCTTTTAGGATCATAAATCTGAGCTCTGACAGTCTCCATGCCTGCCGTTGCTGTCTGTGAGCTAGTTGGAGGTGCTTTGCTGTACTCTGAATTTCGGGTGCATGGATCTTCCAGGGAAGAGACCCGAGCAAAAGGAGCCTGGTATGGCTTTTCAGCAATGCCAGTGCTTGAATGCTTAAGGGGTTCCTTCACTATATTACCTGCATTTTCACTTGTCACCTGACAGCAAAAAGTTTCACACAAAAACATCAAATCAACAGGCAACTTTCACATTCAAAGAGAAAAAATGTCAAGCTCTTGTCAAGATAAGAAACATGATTACAAAGTGATCATCAACTGATCTGACTCACAGCACAATAGTACATTTCGGATGAGGGGAAAAAGTAGAACCTTTTAGCAGTTAATTCAATTTTTCATAATGACAGAAGAATTATCAACCAGGTGAATGATGATGATTCAACAACAAAGATCACTGTGAGGTTCTCATTATAACATATTTAATAAATCAGAATTCTTCCAATACCTTATTTTATTACTATATTATATGTCAACAAATCTAAGTGTGCAACAGATTCATGAAATACACATAAAAATGATTGGGGACATACCAATTTTGGAGTTCTGACCTACCTTATATGTGCTGGGTAGCACTTGTAATTGATGTTCACTAGGTTCTCCGTCAATCTCATCTGTTACAAGTGGTGAAACTGGTGCTCGAATCGCTGCATAGTTTGACACAGCCTCAGTTTTTTCTCGTGTTATATTATTACTGGAGTGCCCCTTTTGCGTTTCCCTAGTTTCTCCTGATGTAAGTAAAGAAGGAGCAGATGGCTTTTCACATTCTAGCATCACAACAGTCTTCTCAATTATTGGGCTTCCATCCCCATCACTATGATATGAATTCTTATCAGAATTCCTTTTCACTTCAGTAACTTCGGAACTGGTATTAGACTTACTTCCGTTCTGTTTAAGGGGTATTTCTTTCCCAGCTGATTTGCCATGGGGCACATTAGATCCCTTCGTGGTTCTAACTTTCAGTTCTGGGAGAGATGCAATCTTGTCTTTATCATGGTTGACAATTGCAGATATTTTCTTGCTTTCAGGTCCATTTGATACTTTTGGCTTTGATACTTGCTCAGTGTTTCGTGGCTTAACTGAAGTAACATTCTGACTGCTACTTAATTTAGGCTCTGATAGTCTTCTAATTCGAGCCATAGATGCCTTTGCATCAGGCGTTAAACTATTTTTCTGTTTCTTTGGTTCAGGCAATGATGATACTGATCGGCTCACTCTATTTCCTGCAGAGTGACTACCGGTGCTCAGTTTGCTGGATTTCAAAGCTTTAAGAGAGTCAGTAGATCCTGCAGAGACAGTTCTGACAGGGAACCTTTGCAGGGGTGATACTGATCCAGGCTCTGAATCACTGAACTTTGATCCTTTGTGAGAGCTTGGAGAAAGTTTTGTTGGCAATTGTTTTCTGGTTTGATGTGAAGATGGCTGACCAGGAATGGAGCTGCCACGGGCCGCAATTCTCTTCTGCCTCTCCAACTTCAAAGCTTCCAGACGTTTTATCTCCTCCTCTTCCTGTAAAAGCACAAAGCTGTTGAATAAACCCAAGAACTAGTTGGCTCAAAGGCGAACCAAAAAAAAAAAAGGAAAAAGGAAATCACTATCCCAAAATTTTTCAATCATGCAATATTTTACAGCACTTTGCTGCAAGTGTTTCAACTTTCAATGTGGAGGTTAAGTGCTTAATAAATGGACAGGAAAACACACCTTTTCTTTCTTCATTTTTTGTAGATCGGCCTTAAATGATCTTAGCTTCTCAGCACGTGCCCTGGCCTCATCCAAAGGACTCAACTTTGAAGGTTTCCCTTTCCTTATTGGTCCCACTGTCTTTTTATCCGGAACAAGTTTTGATTTCCGGTCCTTGTCCACCTTTCTAGTGCCTTGCCTGACACCAGTAACAGCCTCCTTGTTTTTCCCGTCCAATGAAGCAATATTTTCAGCATGAACCTGCATATCATAATCTAAAGGGTCATAACCAACTGTCCCCTTTTCTGCACCACGCTCAGGCATCAAATTTAAATCATCTGGCTCATATTTGACTTGCCCTCCATCCCTATTAGATGAGTTTTCTACCCGAGCTGATGGAAATTCATTATCCATGTCAATTGCATGCCTTCCTCCAGTTCCAACTTGATCCACTGAGGTTGACCTCAATGAAACCACATAAGAATCATCATCCATATTATGGGATGAACTCTGGTACAACTCTTTGTTAGGATGCACAAATCCATTTACTGCCAATGGATCTGATGAACTTAAAAAACCTGACTGATTTTCTTGTCCATGTATCATAAAATCATCATTAGTTGATCTTCTATATCTACCTCTCCTTTCTGCAGATTGAATATCCATTGGACCATCCATGAAACTTTCACCATTGCCAGATTGACCAATTCTTCTTGATATCAATGATTCATCATTTGAAACCTTCATGCGGGTAAAGTTTCCACTAATTCTCTGCATATCTGTCATATTCCCTTCTTGAGTATCACCTATCTCTCGTCCATCAAAATCTAAAGGATCGTCTCCTGCTGTATTTTGTCGCCTTTTAACTCGAACATCCTTTTCCATCGCAAACATACCTTTATCCACAGCATGTTCAGCTTCATCCGCACCTTTCAGTAAATAACTTTGAAATGCTTGCCAATGCAGCCCATCTGCCTCATTCCCTTGAATTTTTCCTTCCCTATCAGACATATCCAACCTATCTGTAGATTTTGCAAGGCTTCCTTTCCTTTTTGAGGTTCTCCTCGAGTTCTTAGTCTCTGATAAATCTCCCACATTCTCATCAGTTTCAGAACCTGACGCTGATTGTGAATCACTATCAGACGATTCCTGCCTCTTTGAAGTGATATAATTAATGTTCCGAATAACTACCATGCCAGATTGCTTTCTACTTGATCGACTAGACTTTTTCCCTACTTCTTGATTTCCTGAAGTTTCTTTGTACAACTCCATATCCACTTCCCCTGTTTCATGGTCAGTGTCGTCATCCCCACTATCCATGGAATGCCTTCTACGTCCCTTTCTTCGACCAGCCTTAACTCTAGTATCTTCCCCTGATGGATTTGGTGGCTGAAAAAATGGGCTATTTCCTGGGTAATTCTGATAGTAAGGAATGCCTTGCATGGGATATCCCTGAAAGACAGGCAATGCACCAGGTGGAGAATGAATAGGCCAAGGAGGGAACATAGGATGTGGAAACTGGCCTTGAAAATATTCTTGCTGGCTTGAAAATGGTTGTTGATCCATGGGAGGCTTTTCATCTATCACATGAACAAGTAATTTTTTTTTTTATTAATTTCAATGCAAGAGGATGGAATACTGTGCTACAAGTATAATGACGGAATGAACTACACTAGAAGAAACCTCAAAATAAAGAAAGCGTAACACATCCATGATTGTTAGTTAGAAATTATAAGGCTTTTAGGCATGTGTTACCATTTGCTTTGTTTCTTGTACATGAACACCAACAGCCTTACAGAGTGTTTGACATAAATGACCAGGGCTTTTTTCAAAACAAAAAAAAAGCTTTCTGAAAATGACCATGTACAAGAACTGAGGCAAAATCCCTCTTCCCCTCTGTCTTAATGACACATCATCTCCTAGCAAATTGTGCTACCGTGGTTTCAGTTGAATCAGACAGATTATACATTTCAGCACTATATCAATCTAACTACAAGATCGTTGAGGTAAAACAAAGGGTATCATTTTTTCATGATGATGCAAAAATCATGGTTTGCAATCCTAAGGGATCGAATTAGAAAGTAAGATTCTTCTCAATCTTTGCAAACTAACAAATCCATAAACCATTGATATTAGCTGTTTGCTATTAGCCAATCCAACAGTTTTAACTTATTTGTATTGGGCGAGAGCAAGGAGGGGTCTTATCTCTGGCTCTTCTACACCCCATATGTGTTGCTTACATCAGTATTGCTACTGCCAGCTCATAGCTCTATGACAATAAATTTGCAGCAGAGTCATACAAAAAAAATATAAATAAGAAAATACCAGATGAGCTCCTTTCTTCTGTAAACTTTAAAATTTACCACATAACTACACCTATACACGAAGTAAATCAAATGTTGGATGCAGAAGTAAACAATGTACCTTCATAACAGAAAGACATGGAATAACTTAACGATCAGAAGACCATTAAATTGAGACATCCATCTTGAATCATCAAGCGAGTGTCCATGATAAAATCATTTGGGACCTGGTTAGATCATAAGCTCATACCTGAATGTGAGTCGACACCTATTTTCCCATTACTATCTGGATTTTCAGGCCACTGCTTGCTGATTGCACTGGAAAGAATAATACCAGATGCATTCATGGCAGAGAAGTCTGAACGGCTAGATGTTGCTTCCGCTGCTTCAATTTCAACCCATTGACCAGTTTCATGCTTTCTCTTCCACAAGTCCATAAATCTCACACATGCATCCCTGTTGACATGGGCAAATAAAACCACATTAGGGATGATTCTCAGGGCCAGAAGTAAAATCATGCAACAAACCACTTGATGAAGAATACAATATTTCAATCTCAAAAGGACGAATGTGATCAGTCCAAAAATAGGCTGCTTACATTAAGCGTGAGGCTCCAAAAGTTTCAGCAAATGCCATCAAAGGTGCCATGTGATCAATGTCAAAACCAGCAGCTACAGCACGAGCAAAGGCCATGCCTTGCTCTTTCTGCAGCACAGTTTTGCGTGTCTCCAGAACTTTCATAAGCTGAACTCTAGCAATACAAACCAAATAGATTTGGTTAAGCCTTGTAAGCAAATGGTGTACATAATAAATTACAGATTCATGGTAGTAATTTAGTAATCACCATGATCGCAAAAAATTAAGATTTTTTACATAACCTTACAAGTCATGGTAAGACATGGTACATACTTTGAATTTCCCTCCTGCGCTGTTGACCCATTTGCTTCGGATGGCTGTGCACCAGGCTGCCAGATGACAAAGGGATCAAATTTAAGATATATGGTTCATTATGCAATTAAGGTTATATAGTACCCACCCACCTTGTAAAGGACAATGGCTTTCTCCTCAATAGAATCTAGCAAAGGCCTAGTACCTGTCAGAACCACGAAGTGTAATTCCAAAACAGATAGCATTATGGAAATATTAACTAGAAACTCACATTTTTCAGCAATCTAGTTTTTACAACAAAAAGCTTGACAAAATACCTCATATTACAAACCCTTGCTAATATGCTACTATAAGACCCATATGCTACCCACACTAGAAGAGAGAGAAGGGAGTAGAAAACGGGAATAAGGGAAAAAAAAAAAGGCAAAGAAGAAAAATCAATTGAAAGTAAACTGAGAACAAATGTACAACAGTTCGGATTATATTAAAAATAGGAACATGATGTTCATAAAACAAGGAACAATATGTCCAGATGTCTTCTTCAAAGTACCTTCAATGTGTTCCACAGATTTTGCTTGATGATCTTCTACCTGTGACACAAAAACGCAACTGAAGTTGAATTGTAGGCTTTGATTTAAAAGATCCCAAGTTTCCTAAAGATTTTACATACCATGTTCAACCCAATTTCATTATTACTTTGAATTGCTATTGCCTCTTCTATTTGTATGATCTCAGATTCCAAGGTGTACACGCGTTCCAGGATCTCTGGGGTGCTCACAAATCGAACAAACCTATAAGATGAACATATTAGTCTGCCGCTCTGCAATACCAGAGTCGGGAGAATATTGCATAAATATGTCCATTTATTATGCTTAAGAAGCCAAATGTAATGCCGGTTGACAACCACGCCATCAACAACCAAAAAGAAAAAAAAAATGACACAATAAGGGAGGAGCAGTAAATAACAAGGCAAACCTTTCAATTGTTCCTTTTGTGAACCATGTAGCATCATTTCCAGGCTCTGGCTCAAGGATAATTGAGTAACCCCCCTTGGCCATTTGATCCTGTGCAGTCTTTAAGTGCGCAAGAAACGGATTAACCAATCCAGAAGCAATTTTTTCCGCCTTTCCATTTGCTGATATGACCAAATCACACCTGGAAAAAACACAAAGTTCAAGTTTCATGATAAAAATGCAAAAAACTGAATTGAATTTTCCTGATAGATAATATATTCCAATCAATAACACTTGAAGACCAATAGATTGAACTCTATAATGTGCTACAAATGCAAAACCCATAAACCAAGGGAAGCTAAAAAAGAAAAAGAGAAGTTCTGAAAAGTCAACTAATAAAGCTTTACATTGGTGACACGACCTATAATGAAACTGCCATTTTCAAGAATGAATCAAATTCAAGGTCACGAAATAATAAGATAGTATAAACAAGGAAATGAATCGAAAAACTCAAGTAAAAATTTAAATCTGAAATGTCAAATTCCAAAAGAAAAGCATTTACTAATCACAAACTCAGATCACTTAGAAAACAAGCAGGTTTCCAAAAATAGGAATAACTACTAAAAGCACAATACAAAATAAAAGTGCTGCTTTCTGACCCAAACAATAAGCGATTCATTTTTAATGAAAAACACACCCGAATAAGCTTGGTTTAAGCTGGCATGTATTTAGTAAGTAAATCAAAAGAGACAGAATACCTGGTTCGAGTTGGAGTGAGCTGAAAAACAGCTGAGTCGAGCCGAGTTGAAAACTTCATTGCTGCCAAGAACCGATCTTTAGTCACCTCAAAGCTGAGATCAGCCACTCATCAAATGACAATCAAAAAGAACCCAAAAATAAATGATGAAGAAACAAAAAAAATAAAAACAAAAAGAGCTTCTAAAGATTTGTATAAAGGGACCGTGAAGTCATAAATATGAATTTTCACTCTGTATAAAAGAAAGCTCAAGAAAGTAAAGTTGCAGAGAAGCCAAAAGAGGAAAGGTGTACAGGGAGAAAGAGAGAAAAAGAGAGACTTTGGATGCCAACTGAAGAGTAAGAATCTTGTTTCGTTTGCTAGAGAAAATGAGTGACGTTATTGTTGAATTATCTTGCAGAGGTAAATAAGAGATAGATAAAGGATAGAATAGGGAATTGGTAGATAAAGTTGACAAGACACTGTGGGAAACGTTAGAACTACAACAGGACAAATATTTTATTGGAGTTGGTCCATTGTATTGAGGATTTCTGTATATGTAATTACCACATTAGCCTCAGATTTTCAACGTTACCGTTGAGAGCGTCACGACTAGGATCGCGCTGGCGTTGTTGCCGTTTGGTGAAGATAGTCAAGCCTCAATTTTTGCGGGTTGAAAGGGACTATTATTTATTATTTATTATTATACCACAAACTCGTAAAACTAGAGAAATGACAGATGTGGAGTTGTGTGAGGGACAGGACATGGACCGTGAGGAGGAATAATATTAAGATTAAGATGCAATATATGGCCAAGAGAGGTTCGGTTTGGTGATATCAAATGATTGTATAAATTATTGGTTGTTACCCATTTGTCCCTTTTAATCATTTCTATTCATATTTCACGCTTTTTTTTTTTTTTTAAAATGTTAAAACATAGCTCCCTCTTTTGTTTCTAGCCATGGATGAAAGATCAATTAATGAAATTAATTATTCTTCTCTTTGTAAGAAAAGGCCCATTTTTCACCTGCTATTTCGGTTACCTCCTTTTAAAGTTTTATTACTAGGGCTGAGCATGGTTGCTATTGGGCCTCTTTTTGTCCAATATATTAATTAATTAATCAAAATAAAATAGTCCCTACAGAATATTATTATGGTCAGTTGCTTTAAAGGATATTTTCTAATTTTATATTGCATATTTTCGCCTTTCAAGAGATAAAATACTATGATCACTCTGCAACAAACACTAATTACATACAACTAAACAGAACAAAATTGCATTCTATACTCGTTTTACATTTTCACAATAATGGTGACATATTTTTGGCCTACAAAAATAAAAGAAAAAAAAAAAAACTTACATAACAAAATTGAATGGGAACTGTATGAACCAAACCCAAATAGATAATTTATCAAAAAATAATTAATCTTATATATATATTAGTATCCCAAGGAAAATTGGCGATCATACTTTTTCTTTATCAACTTCCCCACATCAGAAATGCTCCTGAAGAACTCTTTATTCTGATGACCGCGACATTTTCTTGGACTAATAATACCACCAGCAAGCTTCAAGCAAATTCCATGAACCAAGCCTTCTTGTTTTTCCGTCCCCTTTACCATCTTCCCATTCAGCTCATCATCTTCACAGTTCAACAAAGAACCCGTTTCTTGAATCGGAGGGCAATCCCACACATGCAATCCTTTCAATTCTTTATTATTATTATTATTATTGTTGTTGTCATAATTATGACTTGCATTAGTAATTTTATCCCTCATTTCTTGAAGCAATAATAATCCTTCGAGAGAATTAGGTGTCACGGGGCCATATCCTCGCAGCTCCTGGCACCCGTGTGGCGCCTAGACTTAGCTCATAATCTAGGCCAGCCATGCTTATTCTGAGGGTCTTAGCATCATATCTGATCATAGGCACATCTGCCAAGCACAAACATAAGGGTCTCGCACCTCCGTGCATGGCCTAAGGCCTTTCGAGCATCCCGAGCGGCATAGTCTGCCTATACTGGAACCTCTGCCTTCGGAGACATGCGCACTATAGGCTCTTGGCCCTATAGTGTCCATAGAGCTCCTTCCCTATGGAGACACCAGCCCCTCTTGATAAGGCTTGATGCCCGCATCCTAGCTCACTAGGGCTTGGGTCGTCATCCCGGCCCCGGGGCGGCGGAGAGCATTACGCCGTGTCT